>PVJO010009232.1:0-46878 GCA_004026905.1 Hystrix cristata
ATTCCACTGTTGGTTCCACAGCATTGAACACACACCTCTAGATCTCCTGTCTTCTCTAAACAGTTTGCAATGAAAAATATCAAACAAATAAAGAATTTAAAGAATTGCATACTAAACAATAAGGACACATGCCCCAGACTCAAATTATTAATATTTTGCCATATTTTGTTTTAAAACATACATTCCTTACTCCATCAAGTCATTTAATTTTTGTGTACTTTAAAGGAATCTCCTTTTTTTAGATGAAAATGAAAGTATTTCAAAGGTGCTATATACTTCCAGGCTATCAGTTCTGCTTAGGATTGGCTCTGTTAAAGATTAGGCAGGTAACATTTATAGTCCTATCCAATCCCAAATGTTTGTGATTCTGTATCTGGGAAAAGAGTTGGGAATTAGCCTTGATCCTGGTTATCTTTCCCATGGCCAGTCTTAGAAATCTGAGCTGTCCCTACGGTGAGCTGCAGAATCCACCACAGTTTGTGAAACTTCATCATTAAAAATTCATTCTTTTGAGTTAATTATAATCCTTTATATATATATTTATATAATCCTGCTGTTTGTTAGTACTACTATTGTGCATATTTTTTCCTCCTTGGCACATATGTATTCAGTATCTCCAGTAAGCAACTTGAAAATTTATTTCTAGTGCTTATCACTCACCATGAAAGTTTTGCTTTCGTTTGCTCGCTGTTCAGATGTAACCAAAAGAAGAAACAGGCGGGCTACAAGCTCTGGTGCAAACCCAGACCGGAAGCTCTTCAAAAAGAATTTCATAGGGAGGATGTATTGTTTGTTTTTGTTTATACGCCTAATATTTAGGCTACCTACCTACATAACTATCTCCTTCTTTGAATTCAGTCAAAACTCTCAAAGTACTTATCAGGCTCAGCACATATTTCCATTTTCTTATGGGCACAAATCTGCCGCGCAGCCTGCAGTCTGAGAGAGCTGCACAGGAAGTACATCCTTTTATACTTCAAATATTTTTACCATGACATTTTGAACAAAACCCCAAACAGTAAGCAATTACAGAGATATCATATATTTATATTTCAAATAGAATTCTACACTGTTCGATAAGCCAAAACAAATAAAAGCAGCATAATCCGTGGCTGTACCGAGGCACAGCAAGCCCTCTGGGGAGTCTATATGAAAACAGGATCCTTCGACACATTTATCCTTCCCTTGCAACGTGTACTTACAGCCCGCCTGCCTCATTCTCACTGTGGTCCCAGCCACTCTTGACTGCTTACCGACGGTTTTTGTAGGAACAGAATGGACTTCTTGCTTCTTCACAGGGGTAACACCATGCTGAACTAAAATTTTTGACTTTTACAGTGAGACATGGGCACAGGTTCATTTCCTGTTGTGGTCTCACACTCTACACAAGTCCACCGGAAACAGCTCAAAAACTAGATACTTATCTACATCCCTCCTTAAGAATATTACATCTTGGTACCTCAGCCAAGCCCATGACTAAACTCTCACTGGTTTAAATAATTTAATGTACACTGAGGTAGTACAAGATGAGTGTGCTTTGACTTCTAGCTTTAGGACACTTGAATTTTTGTAGAAAGATTCTAGAAGCAGTATATATTCTATCAGCTTCCTCTTTATGTTTAGTATGTAATACACTTCACAGTGTATTCCATAATCAACAGCAACTTCCAAAATGTGCTTTCAGACAGACCATTGCCTAGATGTATTTAATTCTACTGGGCAATTTTACAAAATATGGTCAAGAAATAGTAACAATAATACTTTTAGGGCACTCTTATACAACAACAGTTTTCCTGGATTCAAGAGTATTTATAACTATAATCCTCTTAACCTTCAAATACTAAAAATATTGATCACAAACATTTAAAAAAAGAATAATACAATGCCACATGATGGTGTAGACTAAAAAGAACATGAGAAATCTCAGGACCAAGAAAATACTGGAAACCCAGCATTTCAAAAGCAAGAGGTGGTGGGATGTGAAAGAAAATCAGTCAGGAAGTCAGAAGAGAAAAGGTGGTCAGCCCAGGCAGGAAGGGTAGCACCCTCGAGGTCTTGAGTAATGAGAGTCACACAGGTTTGCCAAGGAAACAAGAGCCAAGTTCTGAAGTGCTAACTCTCTAAAGCCTTCGGAGGCACCAATTATCTGTAGAAATGGATCTGGTCTAATTTCATTTCATCTAATATGCTGACAATTATTAAGTAGCCAGTTGTGCTAGACTTCTCGTAATTAAGAAAGCCAGATGAATGGCTCACAAAGGTAAGAGAGCAATGTTGTGATGACTTGCCTTTGGTTGGTACCGACCAAATATCTTATATAGCTTTTCTTCCTAAAATTATATAAGATCTTTACTTTCTAAAATTATAAAATAACTGACGACATGGTTCTGTAGTCACTGTATGTTATGTAACCTATTTGCTACTCCTCTTTGACTAGGATGCCTTCTCACTGCCTTTCTACCAATATTTCCCTTTGAAATTGGCCTTCGGAAATGTGTCTCCTATGTGAAGAGACAAAAAGAGAGGGAATAAACCCTGAGTAATTCTCTATTCATACACAAAAGTATCTCAAATCTAAAAATACCAGTTGGCAGAAAACAAGAGTTACACAAACTGCAAAACTGTTCAAAACAGTACAAAACTGATGTCAACTCAATCAAATACTGTTATAAGGATTTTGTTTTTCTTAACTCATTTCCCTAAAGGATAAGGCATATAATCTTTCTAAAAATACTCAAAATTGGGGCTGGGGATTTAGCTCAGTGGTTAGAGTGCTTGCCTTGTAAGCACAAGGCCCTGAGTTCGATCCCCAGCACCAAAAAAAAAAAAAAAGAAGAAGAAGAAAAAGAAAAAAAATAAAAATACTCAAAATCCAATATGGGATCTCCTCTAAGGTATCATACATACAGAAAGGTACTTAATAAATCAATAAAATATCACTAACAATGCTGTACACTTGTGAATTACGAGGAAACAAGCACGGTAAATCAAGAGGAACAATGAATTTTCCATGTACAAAACCAGTTAGCTAAAACTTCAAATCAAACAATGTTTCTTCACATGTTTATAGAAAACACCACCAATATCTACCTGGCAAAAAACCACGCCTATGAGACACACCATTGTGTTTTGTCTGAAAACATTATGCCAGCCAGTGAAAGAGAAAGGAAGAGAATCCAGTGTGGATGCATCCAAAATACAACATTAAGATATAGGCGTCTTAATGTGAAATACCCTGGCAAAGACCCAGGATTCTTCCTTCGCTCACAAAGGCAGTATGAGTGATGGGGTGTGTCCAGAGGCGGGTCAAGCCTTTGACACAAAGTCAAGTCATCTCGCAGTCTTCCATGCTGAGGAGTATTTCCACGCTCACAACCTGCTTACCTGGTGGCACAGTTCTTCCCACTGCCTCTGCAGAAGCTCTACACGCTCGTGCAGGATGGCGACGTCATCAGCATTGATATAGGCGGAGAGGGTGCCCTTCAGCAGTGTCAGCTCTGTCAAGTCGTCTGTCCAGCTCCCAACTGCATTTTCTAATTCCTACATTAAGATGTAAAAAAAATCCTGAATCCCCACGCACATTTCACAGGGTCAACAATTTCACAGGGTTTTGAAATCTCCTCTTGATACAATTCCTCTTTCAGCCCACTCTACCTAAACACCTAAAACTTGGGATCTGCTTTATTTGCTTCCTAAATAATCTGATAACTGCCAAATTCTTCTAATAAAACACTAGGGCTGCTTGCAGAATCTCGCTACCATTTACTTATCATCTCACTGATCTTTTTTTTTTTTATGTTTTTTCCTGAATTAAAGTTTCATTGCTGGATTGATCTTTACTTTAAACGTATCCTTTAAGCCTACCCTTTCTTTTTGTTTGGAGTTAATGATCACAGTAATGAAATATTTTAAAGAAAAAAAATCTCCTAAATTTAACTTTCATGTTCAAGTATTGAGTTGCTATATTTGGTGATATATACTTGTAATGTAATAGTGGAGATTTAGTACTGTTACTATTAAATTTAAAATAATTGAATTCATTTTCTGCAGGATCAGACAGTTATTTAAGTTACTGAAAAAGGATTTTGTGTGGGGCATGATTTAAGAAAAAAGCACTTGTAACAATATTTGAATGAGTTGACATTAGTTTTTACAATGCTTTGACCGGTTTTGCAATCTGTGTAACTCTTACTCTCTGCCAACTGTTGTTTTAGATTCCAGCTAATTTAGTACATGAATAGAGAATGTCACAGGGTTTATTTCTCCTCTTTTTCTCTTCACTCAGGAGACAAATTTCCACAGGCAAAAGTAATTAACATTACTGTTTGTGGCTAACTTTCCAGGCAATTTAGGCAAACAAGGTTTTAGCCTGAATTTCCTAGGTAATTACTTTGTTTTGCTGATAAGGATGGTTTGGAGAAGAGTGGCAGAGACCTAGATAGAAATGGATTCTTTTAATCTAAAAACTCAAAAACAGGGTAACCGTCAAGTATTCTAGGATGTGGAAAATGAGGTCCTATGGTTACAGTATCTGCCTAAAATTTCTGTTTATACTTTTAGACATATTAAATTATTATATCAATGTAGAGGTTTTCTTATTATTATACTAAATTCTATCCCCCAGCTCAAACATCACCTTTAGTGTATAGATTCAAAAAGAAACAAAAACTCGATAACCAGAAACTAGCTGGTTGAGACTGTTCACTAGGTGAGTCAGTAAGGTCAAATTATAAACTTCAAATTCAGGCAACATTGACAGTTGCTAGCTCTGAAAAGCTATTAAACTTCTAGAAGCCTCAGTTTTCTCATCTGCAAAAGGACCAGAAAGTCCTCCTGTCTTTGTGTTCATGCCACACACTGAAATAACACTGGTGTAGTTACCGGCACGAAGGAGGAGTCTAGTAAATGCCACTTTCTGCTTATCAGAATTTTCTTCTAATATTTTTCTTCGAAATGTATGATCATAGACTAAAATAGATGTTTTAACCTTCATGACCTTCACATATTTCTTAATGTAATACCTCAAAATAAAATTTCACCATCCATGATATATTGTATATTCCCTTTTATTTTTCCTGACTCTGCCTTTTTCAAGTTTCAGAGAATATCTCTGAATTTTAGTATTGAAGGAAAAACTCTTATATCTATACTTTTCATGATTTCCAGACTTGTGCTAACAGTGCGTCTCTTTTAAATATTGAGAACTTCTTAGTCAAAGTGAAGCAGGGAACTTCTGGTTAAAATCCAGGTCATTTACGTATACATAAAATTTTAATCAGCACTACCTTAGAGTAGGAACTTGCAAATGATTAGGGACTACAAAAACATTTTGGTACAGGTGGCGTATTGTTCACCAGACAGCTGGTCGGGTCTCTACTTGGCTACACAGGTGTGAACACAATAAATCCTACAGCTACTAAATCAAATTGGGCTTCCTGACCTCAGAATGCAGGGAGTGGTCAGCATTAGCACTGATTTGCTTCCAAGTATGCTCTGAGGTATTGATTAGAATCTTAAGGAGCTAGAGTCCTGAGTAATTTAAGGATTTGGTGACTCCATGTGTTAACTGAGATCAGCTACTTTTCCTGCTGTCTTTGCAGATGGGGCTGAAGGGTTGGGCACGTTCCTCTGAGGGCCACTATCTGCAGATTCTGCAGGCTGCCAATCCTTATTCTTCTTCATCATGAGACTCTCCTGATAGAGTAACTCCCAGGGTGCATGCTTTTATTTCTCTTGACTCAGCTTTTAAATACCTTTTATGTTGCGTTTTAAATTTTCATTTGCTTCCTCTGGGTGATCTATAAACTAGTCTACAGTTTTTATCAACTGCAGTGAATCAGCAGAGCAAGTTTCACCCAAAAGCTGTCTGCTCTAACAGAATCCCCTGGGAGCCTGCATCTCCTAGTAGACAGGCACAGCAGCTTGACTGGATTCTGCTCTGGCAGGCACTGGCCTAGCAGAGGCGCACGGGCAGGTGATGAGGATGCCTTCGCCCTGCCCCTTACCTTGCACCGCATTTGCTCTGCATGGAGCTCCTCGTGGTGATCTGGTAGAGGCTGGGAAAGCTTCTTTTTGAAACTTTTTAGTTTCTCCAGAGAATCAGCTACTCCCTTCTCACATTTTTCCCAGTCCTATAATGGAAGAGAAAAAGATAGCAATAGATTTCTCTTCTCTCTCTTTTCTTTTTGCTCTTTTCTTTCTCCCTTTCTCACTCTCTCTGTGTCTGTCTCTCTCTCCCTTCCTTTGGTAAAAAATGAGAAAAACAAAAAGAAAAGAAACACTTTTTAAAATGTGGAAATAAAGTACTCTTTTTACTAGCCAGAGAAAGAATTAAAGTTACATTGATGAATGTAAAGTTATATTGCTGGGGTGGGCAGCTGCTTGGGGCATTAGAAGAGCTGAGTTTGAAATGAATTCTGTTACTGGCAGACTGTGTGATCTCAGTTTCTCCTATGAAAATGGAAATAATTCCAACTCTATAATAACTGGATGATTAAAGTAAGCCGTGAGTGTCAAGGCACCAAAGACAATGAATGCCTGGAGAATCCTGGCTACTCAAAAATGTTGTCAGAGTGCAAATCTACCCGCAGAGGTGGGAGTATCAGCTCAGTTCTTCGCCTCTTCTCCACCTCATCCACAAAGGCACTCAACGGCTACACTCCCACAGGTGCTACAGAGGACTGAGAAAAGAGAAAACGGACTCTCTTTCAGGATGAAAATAGCCCTGAGTCAGTGAAGGGGATTGAGATGCAAAATGTAACCCTGACTGTGATTCAATTCAGTACAGAAGCCTCCTGAGCCGGCAGGTCTGAGAGGTGACAGGAATGGAAATATGCAAGGGAGACACTCAAGGCTTTGACTGCCTTTGTCTTGTCAACACTAAGGGTCAGCGAAGGGTGAAGTGCCGTTGAACACAGAAAACCCATCCTGAAAAGAAGCGGAAGCGGAGAGCTAATGTGCAGTTAAGAAACATTCATGGAGTGTGCCCGGTGGCGATGAGCGCTCTGGAAGACACAGCAGGGTGGGTGGCAGAGAGGCTGCATGGGCTGTGGAGACTCCACACACTCACAAAGAAAGAGTGTGCTCCCATGGTTCTGCTTGGTTGCCATCGAACTGGCAACACTGCTTACCTCTGGGGAAGAGGATATACAGCCACATAAGGGAAATTTCATTTTTACTCTCTATACTCTGTTTGTTATCCAATTTTTTGTGTGATGCATGTATTTCTTTTGAAATTAAAAAGAAAAAGTAAGAGAAAATGAAAGGAACCATAATGGAGCTTGATTCTCTATGACATCAGTCTGTAAATTAACTCATGTCTGGTATGCGGTGGCATTGAAAATTAAGTTCAACTGAACAAGTCCCCCACTTTTTTCACTATTGCCTATTTTGTCCTATATCCATTCTTGGTCTCCACGTCCCCAGTCACCCTTGCACATGATAAATTATTGTGCTCCAAAGAAGGGCAAATGGAAGGGCAGTTCCAATCACTAAGTAGCTAAGACAGTGCCAAATCGTGCTGCATTTTCCTTCTCAGTGTCTCCTGCACCATCACCAGACCTTTTCTGTCTGGAGTCTTCCTGCCTTCTCTCCTGAGGTCTTATTAGCACAGTAATCCACTAGTTCTATTATTACAGCCACCTTTTGTAAAAATCTCTCTACTCTAAATGGTTTTTGTTTTCTAACTGAACTGAGAATTTGACCCCAAATTCTCATTTCTCTTTAAGCTTCCTTCACAAAATTTCCTAGAGTGCATGATCACAACTTCCCTCCTTAATGAACGGAAGCAAATAAACAAGCAAAAGCCCCCAAAGTGAAAAGCAACACTTTCTTTTTCCTGTCATGTGCAGGTTTTTTCCTGTTACCTTTTATTGTACAATATCTCTGTCTTCCCAAGGTACACTTAGTTCGCCAATGTGGGGAGAAAAAAGATCTTTTTTCTGATTAAATTGTACAACCTTCTAATTAAGTCAGCACACGTCCTGACATCTATCAACATGTAGTCAAGAGCTGTTCATTGATATAACACAGATAAGGTCTGCTACTTATTTTCTAATGACAAAATTAAGAGATACAAATGAAGCCGGAGAACATGGAAGATAAGGAATGATAATGACTCTTTCTGGCATATGTACTCACAGCATTAGGTTAATCGCTGAAAATAGATGAGGATTATAGCTGTGGAAAGGGTACAATAAAATGGGGCTGCATAAACCCTGAAATTTAGATACATACTTTCTTACAAGATATTCAAAATAAACTTTAACAAAAGAAGATGAAGGATTTCCTTTTCCAAAGATAACTTAGATTGTGAAGCTGTAACCGTGCTTTTCACTGAATGAATTACAAGGACATAACTTCATGTCATGGTCTGCAAACACCTATCAAAGCTGATGTTTTATTCGCGAACAGAGAAACAAGACAAGTGAATGCAATGACTCAGACATCACGCCTTATTAAGTCTCGGGAATATCTCCAAAAATCACATCACAAAGAAAAATATATGATTAATATGATTGCTACAGAGTGAGTTACAACATTGTAAATCCTTTCCTGACAGCAAGAAGAAGGAAGAAAAAAATGGGCATATTATATTACTGGTGAATTGTGCTGTGTGCAAATAATAGTGCTTTATAGATATTTAGTGACATTTTTGAGTGAGTGTTTCCCACCCGGAAGGTAATACATTATTAAACAAAATTCAGTCACATGAACCCAGTGGATGTGTATACCTTAGGTAACAAAAAAGGCAGAGTGTGTTTTATTAACTTTAGTTATGTATTACCTTTAATGCAAACAAGAGACAAATGACATTTAATAGGTAATCTCATTCAGGCATTGATCATGAATATATATAAAAATTTATCAATTACTGTGTTCACTTTTTAAAATAATGGTAACACCAATGATGACAATTACTATCATTTATTTAGTGTTTAGTATGTGTCAATTACCCCACCATATACAAAGGAGGTGAAATTATGTCCACTCTACACACGTGAAAACTGACATTTAGACAGGTTGCACTAATCAGGTTCCTGGAATTTCTTTTTCTGTTTCCTTTTTTTTTTTTTTTTTTCAGTACTGGTGATTGAACTCAGGGCCTTTGCATGTCCAGCAAGCATTCTACCATTGAGCTACATCCCCAGCCTTCTTTGTAAAGTTTTACCTTGGGTTTATCTGAACTTAGGGCTCATGTCTTCTTTAAACTGCCCATTTAATCATGCATTATACCTGGAATTGGAGAGTGAGGGAGAAAGACTTCTTGCAGGAGGTGTGGATAAACCTAAATTTCCTTGAACTTACAGTGTTCAGTGTTCATCCAACTAAGGGTTTTAAAGTTCTGGAAATTTTATTGCACAGCAACCTGCTTGGATAAACTAGGACCAATTGAGAGTATCTTTGTAAGTTGGATTTTCCCTGCTATAAAATACAAGATACCAATCTTGAAAACCATTTTAGAGTCTTAGGTTAAGGAGTGGAATTTACTCTTTGAATTTCTATCTGGCTTTATAAAGTCATCACATGGCTAAGGCTTAGCACAGGCCATTAATCAGAATTCATAGCTTGGATAGCCTTGTTAGAGTTTAATTTACTTTGCTGGAGGATTTTCCTAAAAGATGAAGTGCTGAAAATTCGGAAACTTTGCCAGTTCGTGCAAGATAGGACAAGGTCTAATAAAACACACAAGATCAATGTACTTACTACAGGGTATTACTCAATGATTGTGCATGACTTGATTCGCAGAAAAACAATGGGAGGAAATAGTATAACTATTAAAAAGGCCCTGTTAACTGAACTTACTTTCAACAAGAAGGCCAGTTTTTTCTTTTGCTCCTCCAGATGCAGGCTGGCGGATTTCCACTTCTCCTGGATTTCGGTGAGTTCTGCCTGTAAGGCGGCCTCAGCTGCACTGTCGGCTGAGAGCAGGAGCTGTTTGCCAGCCTCCACCGTCAGGATGTAGCTGCCTTGCTGTCGCAGGAACACCTTTTCTTTAAACTGAAAGAAATCAGTTTTTTACTTTTTTTTACCATTTCTTCATCATTTCCTTGTCAGTAATTTTAAATGACCTCTGTGTTAGCATGCATAGCATGACCTCTTTTATCCAGCAAGCATTTCCTGAGCTGAGACGTTGTGCCTGAATGAGCTGTGTGCAACTGAAGGAGAGTGCACCAGGTAGACTCTTCCTTTCTGCTCTCAAGTCAAATACAATCATGGCGCAAGTTGAAGTCTGCTCTAGGAGACAGATGCTCAGGAACACAGAGGGACAGCCTATCCAGCATGGGGGGGCACAGAAACACCCTCAAAGTGAGAAAGGCTGGCTGAAAGCCACGTGAATGCAACCAGATCAAGAAATGATGAGCAAGACCAGGGACAGAGGAGAGGACACCTTTCACAGGGAATGTGGATGGGCACATTCACTCCACAAGAGACAGGAAGAATTCGGGAAACAGGATGTAGTCTCCAGACTGGAGCATGGGGATGCCTGACGGAGAGTGGCTGAAAGTGAGGCAAAGACAGAAGGGCGTGTACTGGGTATCTTACGACAGATTAGGAAGGTACTGTCTATCCAGGCAAGAAATCATAAGTTCTCATTTAAAGCATCAGCTGGAGGGATGAAAACTTGGAGCAGATTAGATATGGGGAGAGACAAGGGAGAGGACGGCTCCATAGTGACACTCTGGGGTTTCTGGACCAACAGACCAGATACTCTTTCCTTGGACTGGGGACACAGGAAATGGAGTGTTCAGTACAGAGTTAACAGGCTCTGTCAGGATGCATAGGATTCCTTACATCTGCAACACACATAGATACGAATGTAAAAGGTGGTTGGATGTAGGAGTTGAACCTCAGCAGGTGGCTGTGACCACAAATACCAAGTCACCTCTTCTCCACTGGGAGGAGGTAGTTGAGGCCATGTCTGTATATGAGTTTTCCCAGAGAAGGTGGGAGGAGAAAAGAACCAGAGAACAGAGATTTTTAAAGGAGGTGGAACCCACAGAATATACTGGCAAGGACTGATGAGAGTGCCAGGAGGTATCCGTCTCAGATGCAGGAGCCCCAGTTCCCAGGCTGGTGAAGGTAAGGGTCTAGACCAGAAGAGACAGAGAGCTCAAGGACTAAGTCTTTTCCCTTCTCTGGAGTGTTTAAGTTGCTCATGAGTTAAATAACATAATCAACACAAAGTCATCTTCCTTATCCATTCCCTTTCCAGCCTTATCCATTCCTTTTCCATGGGAGCTGCTGCGGGCCTTGGTGTGTGAAGTGATGGAGTCTCTGGGAGAGACTGGGGTTTACCCTAATCCCTCCAGTTAATACAGGCTTTGCAGTGCAATCAGTTTTCTATTTCGACTGACATCGGATAACAATGTTTTTCCTAATTTCAATGTCACCACAGAGTCCTCCGGAAGAATTGAGGCCAAGGTCAAGGGTGAGTGGAAATGCAGCAGAGGTATGAGAACAGTATGTTTTCTTACCTGCACTTCATCAAAGAGGGTCCTCACTTGTTGCAACGGTATAGGGACACTTCCGAGACCACTCATGGGTAGACAGGACACCTCCATCAGCCATTTACGCAGCTTTTCTGCCATCTCCCTATAGCGTTGCCACTGGCGAATCTGGCTGTCGATGATCCCTCGCCTCTGCTGGGCCCTGCGAATCACTCCCTGCCACTGATTACTGAGGAGGGTCAGCTTCAGGTTGAACTCATCCCTGGTGAAGATATAATTTCATGGTGAAAACAATGACATGTTGGAGGCAGTGACATAATCAGCTAGTGTGTACATTTTTGATGACTGTAGCCCTGCCTGAGACATGATCTAAATGTTATGCTATGATCTGCTATGGGTTCTACTGCGAGTAATTTTTACAATTAAACTATCATTTGTCTGCAAATGGTGAGTGTTTTTAGGTCTCAGCATAGGGTGGAAGCAAATGGCTGACAAGGTCATTGTCATCGACCCCGTCTGAGTGCATAGGAAGAAGAGAGCAATAGGGAAGGGTCCAAAGCCCGAGCACATGCTAGCATTTCTGTGACAGATTCTTGTGTGCCCTATGACAGGGAAACACGTTGGACAAAGAATATGCAGCTGAATCAAAGGCACTGTGGATGGACAAAACTGTTACATCAGCGACAATTACAAGCCACTTAAACCATATGACACTATTTTAAAAAACTGTAATCTGTAGATGCTCTGGGTGTTCTCTCACAATCAATAGCTCCAATGTTTTAGCAAATTATTCCACATATTAATCTAAATTGACCCCTCTACATTTTAGGCCAATTTCGCTTCGTTCTTAGAAAAATAAAAATAATCTAATCATCTTGGTCTGCACAAAGGTCATTCATATATTTAAAGATAGTAAGTTTTACTTGAGCATTCTCAATTTCAGGCAAAAGAATCTTAGGATTCTTTTTTTTTAACTTTATATTAATGGTACATAAATATCTTCTTCTTACCTCTACATTTTCTACCTTAAAAATATTTGTAGTAATTTATTTTTATTTATCATTTAAATTGTGGCTTACAACTGGCTCATAAGTGTTTGTCCAGATGAGTTTCTTTGTAGCCTTTAGGGTTATTCCCATATTTGGTTATTACAGTGAAAAATTACTTGTGCCTTCTCTATTGTATTTGTTTTTACTTCCTCAGTGATATTTTTTTCTCTTTTTGGGGTGGTGCCAAATTTGAATTGGACTTACTATTCTGGATTTCTATATTACTGATTCTTATTATCTTGGGTCACTGTGAACTTTTACTTTTTCCCAGGTGTGCTCTTAGTTCGAAAAACCCATTTATGATTCAACTCAAATAAACAATGCGTACATAATGAAAGCTAACAACGCCAGTATTAAAAATAAAAAGTGCTGAGTAAATCCTAGCAAAATTTTCGTATGCTCTTTTATTTTAAAATGAGGTCACTAAGGTAACTACCTAGATTTTAATAACTTCTGTTTTAGAAAGGAAATTCTTTATTCCTTATCTATCTATCTATCTATCTATCTATCTATCTATCTATCTATCTCTCCATCCAGAGTAATACCTTGGTCCACAAATGCTTCTGTTTGTGAACAATTCGGTTTCCAAGCAGAAGTGTTAGGCAAAAATCTTGCTTGTGTTCTTTAACTCTGCACTGGGTGACAAACACAACCATGGCCATCTTCCCTGCACAAATGTGGCCATCTTCCTCAGAACCGTGGAATGAATTAAGTTCGTGAACCAAGGTACCATCGCATATTCCAAATACGAATTCGCATCTGTCAACTCAGAAAAATGCGTAACTTCTGGATGTGAGACTATCCCCAGAGGATACTGCTTTCCTACCAGGTCATCATCCAAGCTCTCTTCAATGTCCTTGTCCTCACAGAATATGACCAAGGTGTCCTGATCTACCTGCCAATATGAGAAACTACTAGAATATGACATCTCAGTGCTGAAAGTGAAGTTCTATAAATCAAAACTCACAAACTAGCTTTTAGAATACAAATGCATTTCTCATCTGGAACCCTACTATTGTCAACAGGCTGTAATCTGATTTTTCTTTTTCTTTTTTTTAATGTGCAGATTTGAAAATTCTTTATCCTCAGGTCCAACTCTCCCATTTTCATCTCTTTTTTCTAAATATTAGCACTTAAAATTTAATAGATGTTGGCTTATAGAGGAATTTAAATTTTTATTTTACTTAATTACTTGATTGTTTACAATACAGTTATAGAGTTGACCAAAGGATGATAAAGCAAAAGATAAAAGTTAATTGCACTTGAATTTGTTTTATTTTGAAGGTCTTAAATTATCAACACAGCTGACATTTAAGTTTGGCTTGCATAGAATAGAATAAATACAATATCACATTTTGTTGTTCCAACCTTGACCATGAAAATCTTTCATGTACTTCCAAAGAAATATTCATTTAAAACTGAAGTTACTTCCAAAACATTAAAAATAAAACTTGCAATAAAAATGATTTCTTTTCTAATTTTTTTAAAAGACATTAAGTTACTCATAATCACAACTACAGGTCCTATATATGAGAAAGATGTAGATATGTAATAAAACTAATGAAGTTAATCCCCCAAAATAGCACCATGGAAAATAGATGACTTTAAGTAAACATTGTTCCTAGGAGAAGTAAATGTTGGGGGAATTGCCAATTCACATGCTATAAATCTGAGGAGAAACCAGAATTTTACCTTTGAGTTTATTTCCTACATAAATGAAGAGCAAGAAGAGTTTTAGGGTGAATGCAACCTGGCTTAAAGTCTTAAACCATTTTCAAACATGGAGCATAAGAAAGATGGCTGGTGCAACTCCAGAGATGACTGCAAACCAGACACAGAAGCGCAAAGCCTAATTCTGCTGCTACTTACTAGGTGACCTTGGTCAAATCAGTTCACATTTGTAGGTCTCAGGTTTTTCATCTCTAAGTAAGAGAGATGGACTGTGATATCTAGGTTCCTTTTAGGAACAAAATTTCCGTGATTGTCTAAGAATATTAGAAGCATCTGTTTACAAACCATTGATGCAGTTCATTCTGATCTATTCATTAATTCCTTTCCCTACAGATGACTAGTGAAGGTTGGCTAGGTGATTTCCAATTACCCATGTCCTTCGTATCATATAATAGCAGCTCTCTAAAAAGATTCAATACACACTCATTTCAGAGTTTCAGACAAGCTTTCCTCCAATTACTGAGGCTCTGAGATAGTACAATTGCCTTAGGAAGATTGGATATATGCCCTCTAATCTGCTCATTAAAAAGAAAATGACTAATTTACTGGAACCTTTCTTCATAATAATTTATCAAAAATCCTACCTGTCATCAACTTGACCTTGTTCTAGAAGACGTTGCCCGTCAATAATGATTGAATGCAAAATCTGCTGACGACTGAACATCTCAGCTTGAAACAACTATAATTTCAAAAGAGAAGAATATAATTTATAGTTTCTAATTTTAGTGATCAATGCTCTGGTAACTTTCCAAATATTCTGATTTTAGCAAGGCTATAAAAAGTATCTTTAGTTAAAAAAAATAAAGGATCTCTCATTAAAACAGGGTATGTGTGAAATCCTGCAGCGTAGGAATAATTTATCTTTAAATCATTAATTAAGATAGGCTTGAAGACAAAGTTTAGCTTTTGGTTTGCTAAAACTGAATGACTAAAAGTAGACTTACATTTCTTTTCTTTTTTCCAAAAAGCACCTAGTAAGGTAATTTAAGGCACAATTTGTGTTCTGGTCTTTGTGAATTCTCTGTTTTTCAATTTAATTAATAAAATTATCTCACTAATAAAAACTCAATAGAAAGATCTTTCAAATTATTTCCATTATTTTTTCAAACAGCTTGTTGAGATATAATTCAATACAATCGCACATTGAAAAGTCCAATTTAATGACATTTATTGTATTTTAGATTTGTGTAACCATTACCACAATCAATTTTAGAACATTTTCATCCCCTCAAAAAGAAACTCCACACTCATCAGCCATTATTCCCCATTTCTTCCCAACTTATAGCCCTAAGTGACTCTTAAACTACTTCATGTTTATATGGATTGGTTATTGTGGACATTTTATATAAAAGGAATCAGGTAATGTGTGGTCTTTTGTGATGGGTTTTTTCACTTGACATAATCTTTTCAAGTTTTATCTACACTGTAATATGCATTAGTAACTTACTCTTTTGTACTGCTCATATGGAACATTTTATTTATCCATTTACTAGTTGATGGACATTGGGGTTGCTTTCAATTTTTTTTTTTTTTTGCCTGTAATGAACAATACACTTATTTAAGTTTTTGGGTGGACGTGCTTTCATTTCTCTTGGGCAAATACCTAGAAGTAGAATTACTGGACATTTAGAGTAACACTCTGTTTAACATTTTGAGGAATCGTCAGCTGTTTTCTAAAGTAGCTTCACCACTTTATATTCTCCTCAGCAATGTAATGTAGGTTCGAGTATCCTACCCCCTCACCATGGCTGTTTTTCTCATTGTGGCAATCCTAGTGTGTGTGAAATAATACCTCACTGTGGTTTTGATCCATGTATTTTATTATCATTTGTCAATTCAGCAAAACTGAATTTAAAAATATCTTACACATGTTTAAGTTCTGTATTGTTAAAATTTCAGCAAAATGCATGAGACTGAGCTCATTCTTAAGTCTTGATGTTTACCTTTGGTCTAATGTAAGTGTTATACCTCTTTGTATAGTTCATAAACGTGGAGCAATCTACTTATGCTTATATATAGCAAAATAGGGACAAAGAGCTGGAAAATTAATTTACTTTTTATAGATAGTGCTCTCTGTGTTTCTTCAGAAATAATTATAATGCAGTATGATCAAGAGGTACATTAGGAGACCTGATAGCTTGATTTCCTGGTTTAAAATGTTTGTGTGTGGCATTAGGATTGAACCTAGGGCCTTCACAGTGAGGTATACCCCATAAATATTTTTAAATTTTGAGACAGGGTGTCACATAGTAACTAAGTTGCCCAGGCTGGGCTTGAACTTGTGATCCTTGTGCTTTAACCTCTCACTAAGTACTGGGATCACAGGCATGTTCCACAATGCCTGGCTAAAAATTCAGATATGTTTTTTAAAGAATAAATAATTCCATTTATTAAAGACTTTTGATCAGAGCATAATTTCAAAGCAATTAGCCTTGGCAATATTAAAATAGTCTACAATGCAATTTGAAAATTGTCTAGCTTCCTGCACTCCTTCTACCCTTCCCTTTTACCCAAACTCTGCCAGTAAATAGCTTTTAATGACAATTCTGGCACTATACATTGAAAAGTACTGAGGCTTGACACATGCCTACAAATAAGGATGGAGCAGAGAAATGGGCATTTTTGTAATCAAGATATCAAAAACTCCATTTTAAGAAAGTTGAAATGATACATTCATTTGACTGGAAAAGGTGTGGCATTTTGCTTTTCCCATACGGCAATTTATAACACCTTCCAAAAGCCTGCAAAATTGTTACCCCAAGAGCTGCTGGCACAACTTACCTCGTGTGCTCTCTGCTGATCCAAAAGATGTTGATAATTGCCCGAAATCTCTACTGCTAACTTTTGCTCCGTTTGTATCAGGAATTCCATCCATGTCTCGCATTTTTCCAGGAAAGTTTGATGTTGTAGCAAAAATGACTGCAACTTACTGATAGAATGAAGGACAAGGGATAACAATTACTGTTTCTTTGTTTATATTTCTAGCATATAAAACTAGACTAAATATCCGATTCCTCCAATTCCAATGGAATCACCACAAAGCCTTTGGGTGGTAGCACATTAGGTGCTACCCAAAATTAAAAAGAAAAGAAAATTGGAGAAAAGTAGAAGTTTAAAATGTTACATTTTTAAGCAACTAAAATGATGCATGTTCCTTGAACATTCATACTTAAAGTTTTTTCTAAATATAAGAAGCTACGTTACAATTTGTGTTTTCCACTTGTAGTTCAACTTCTTTAAGTATTATCAGAAAGACCTAAAATGTACAAATATACGCAAATAATGAACTTGTACTCTACTGATATGTTAGTGCCGTGGTTTGAATGTGTTTTCTCCAAATTCAGGTGTTGAAACTTAAAGGCCAATGTCCTAGTACTAAAGTGGAATTTAGAAGACGCTAGTACTCTTGTGCATCCCTATAATCCCACCTACGTAGGAGGATGAGGTAGAAAGATTGCAAGTTTGAAGACAGCCTGGGCAACTTAGCAAGACCGTATCTCAATATAAAATTTTGTGAAAGGGTCAGAGATTGATGATAGGATGCTTGCAGATCATATCCTGGCTCAATCTACATTACTCCCCCCCCCCAAAAAGAAGCAGTAAGGCCATGCAAGCTTCCCTTTCATGAATAGAATTAAGGCTCTTATAAGAGCCTCATGTACCCTCCAACTCTGTGCCCTTAGGCCTTCTTCCATACAAGGACACAGTTCCCTCATCTCCCAGGATGTAGCGAGAAGGCGGCATGTTGGAAGCAAAGAGCAGCCCGCACCAAACAACCAAGACTGCTAAATCTCAGGCTTCCCAGACTCCAGAACCATAAGAATATAAGCTTATTTCCTTGTAATCACTAAGGTCAAGATATTTTCTTAGAGCAGCGGAAAACAAATGAAGACAATTGGAGTGACCAAAGCATCTCTTGCTTACCTGAATCTTTCTGTAGTCTGAGAGGAGATGAGAGACCAGAGACGATTCAGGTTCTGCATCCTTTTGATCTCCTTGTCATTCAGGGGCAACCTATATGCCAGCTCATTCAGACGGTCTAAATCTGGAGCCATGCTGCTGAATTTTAACATCTGTCCCTGCAAGCAAGATTGAAAAGCAAGTTTATCGGCACCACGGTCAGAAAAGGAGGAACTTATAAAAATGTGCACAGTGGATTTCTGGTTTGTTTTTTTTTGTTTTGTTTTGTTTTTTCCCGGTGCTGAGGATTGAACTCAGGCCCTTGTGCTTGCCAGGCAAGCACTCTAATCACTGAGCTAAATCCCCAGCCCCCACAGTGGATTTCTGATTTCAGAAGGAGCTGATTTTGGCCTGCTGTGCACTTCGAGGCCACTTGCAATCTCTAAAGGTACAAAGAGAGAAAAGCTGTCTTTTCAGTTTGTGTTGCTGTAGACGCAAATGCTACATAGCTGCTCATTTTCCATTGCTGGCTATTAGTAGATTACATGTATTACCTTATTTACATGATTTATTTATACGTAATTCTCAATTGAACTGGTAAAGAATAAAAATTATGCTGATGAATGAAAAGGTCTTTATATTTAGTTTATTCATGCTAATATTCCTGCTATTTTATTATTCAATCATAATAGGTATAACAGAATTGCTAACACTTATTGAGTTCTTATTATGAACTAAAAATCATTTTAACGATTCAAGATAAATCTCATGAAAACAGCTTATATGTTCATCAACAGATGAGTAAAGAAAATGTGATATAGATACACAGTGCAGTACTCCTCACACACAACGGATAAATTTGAGTTATTCGTAGGAAAATGGATGCACCTTGAGGCCATGATGTTAAGTGAAATAAATCAGACACAGGAGATTAAATATTGCAGGTTTTTTCTTCTATGAAAATTCCAAAGTATAAATAATTTATGAAACAAAATAGAAGAGGTGATATGAAACAGGAGGTAGATTTGCATATGGGAAGAGGTTCTCAGGGTGGAAGGAGAGAAGAGGATGGAAAGGCGAAATGCACTAAGATGTGATACAACACAATGAATGTATTTATTATGTATCAACGCAATGAATGTATTTATTATGTATCAATACAATGAATGTATTTATTATGTATCAACACAATGAATGTATTTATTATATATCACTCACGTGTACTAATAAAAATTATTGTAATACTTTAGAAGTAATAACTCATTTTATCTCCGAATCAACCCGCCGAGGTAACACTTTTATTCCATCTTTACAAATGAAGAAAGGTAGGAACATAAACTAAATAAATTGCTCATGGCTACCCAGCTAGTAAGTGGTGGAGGTGTTTAAATCAAAGTTGTCAGGCTTGGGCTAGATGAAATAAAATATCACCAGAGTCCGAAATGGCCTCAGGTTTCCTTACTTGAGAGCTTCAGGTTTAGGTCTCTGATCCAACCCCAACTTGGTGAGTCTCAACAAGAAAATACAGTCTATGTTTTCGAATCTTTCCTCCCTTCCAATGCAGGGCAAAGCTGCCATTTGACTGCATTCTGGATTTCCCACAGACATTCTTATCTCTATTTAGAGAACGGGCTATGAGAAGGAGAAAATGTCGGGACACCTTTAGCTCTGCCAAAAAGGTGTGTTTTTAATTTGCACAATCTGCAAAAAGTATTGTGATCCCTGAAGAAAATCAGTCTTCTCAAGATGAGTGCTATGGGGCATGGTTGCAATCCCAGCACTCTGGGAAGCTGAGGCAGGAGGATCACAAGGGCAAGCCCAGCCTGGGCAATTTAGCAACTTAATGAGATCCTGTCTCACAATAAAGAATTTCAAAAGGGCTGGGGTACGGCCCATTGTGAAAGCTCTTGGGTTCAATCCTCGGTACCACAAAACAAAACAAAACAACCCACTTGATTATTGAATCCAAAGGCATGACTATTAGATGGCAGAATTTCCAGAAGTAGATATCAGCACTGAACAAAACTGATACGACCTTGTGCTTCTCTTCCTGCACACAGAGGGAGTAAGACACTATTCTGGTCATACAAAGCACAGTAGGAACCACCTACTCATAAAAACAGAACTGAATGTCATGATAAAGCATAGAAGGAAGAGAACAGAAATGTGTCACCAGAAAGCCAGACCCTGAACAGTCAGTGGAAGCTTTCCTAAGAGTGATACTGAACAAAACAATCAGGACCTTCTTCTTTTGGCAGGGGAAGGAATTGGTGGAGAAAAGAATGCAGAAAGGAGAAATAAGCACACAGACACTGGGCAGCAGTGAAAGAGGACATTGCTGGGGAAGGTCAAAGAAAGGTTATGCTGGACTTGCTGGACCCCGGTGATTTTGGTCCTCAGAGCAATGGGAACTCACAGGCTCTTACCAGGTAAATAGGATAAAATTTGCATATCTGTGATATTCTTTTTTCTACATTACTGAATGTTTAAAATTGCTAGTATTTAAGTAAAACACCCTTCATTTTTCTTCTTAAAAGTTATTAATATTGCTAATTGACCAATTATGATCGTATATGGATATGGGGTACATTGTTCTTTTTTGTTTCTTTGTGGTACTAAGGATTGAACCCAGGGCGTTTTTACTGAACTACATCCTTCTTAAAAACCAACCCTTCTTAATTTTTTTTTTTTTAAATTTTGAGATTGGATCTCAATTGCCTGGCTAAGCTTGGATCTATGATCCTCTTGCCTTGGCCTCTCAGAATGATGAGATTACGGGCATGTGCCTACATCTCACCCAGTTAAATGGATGCTCTGAAATATGTGAAATGCTTAAATCAAAGTAATTGAACAAAACTTTAAAAAAGTGGCACATCTTGGCAGCCAGTGAGAGAGGAGGGTGGAAAGTAGTGGGAAAGTAGGAAGTGGAAAGGAAGAGTAAGGGACCGGTCCTGGTAGGGTTCCCACCATGCACTGGGCTATCTATCATCAAGCATTCATTGTCAACACAGAGCACATGCCTCTTGGCAGGGTAGAGGGAAGAGATGGTGAGAGTTTCCCTGGAAATTTTAAAAGAAGTAAGTCTATGTCTGTTCTGAATTTTCCTTAAGATTTTGAAGATAGAAGCTAGAAGATCTGGGGCAAAGATGCAAACACACTTACCTTAAGCTCGTCCATCCTTTCCTGGATGGCGGAAAGGTCAGACGAGTGGGTGGGGTCTTGCCCTTGAAGGACCTGCTCAGCTTCCATACTCCAGGCCTCCAGGGCTTCCAAACTCTTGGCAAAGGTTTCATAGTCAACCACTCCAGCCTTTTACCACAAAGAAACCAATGTTTTAGTGAAATAAATTGGTATTTTAATGAAATCTAGTGAAAGGGGAAATGGATATTAAAATTACTTTCCATATTCTTGGTCAAATTGCCATTCCCGAGAGATGCTGTTTCTAAAATAACAAGACCCCAGTGATGTAAAATTTCTCTTCATTTATGTAATTTTTCTAAAAACTAGAATTATTTCTGCATATCATTTATCAACAGCCAACATTATGCTTTAAATACATTATGAATCATATCTGAAAAATTCAGATTTTTGCAAAAATTTAAAGAAATATTAATATTAATGACACTTTGTGTTAATTAATTGGACACACCATGGAGGCAGGTATGGTTTTGGGGCTTCTCTCCCAGACAAATTTTAAAACTATATTGTCTAGAACAGCACAAAACCCCTACCATCTTCTTCTGTTCCCGCTGGAATTTCCAAATTTGCTTTGATCTAGGAGGAGGCATGGTTTCACTAATGAAAACTCCATTTCCTGTGCGTACGGCCAGTCGTTACGAAACACCCAGTTTATAACATGCATGGAGTGTGAACTCTGTACCTGTAACATTGTCTGTTGTTTGCAAAGAGCTTGCTCCAGGGTACATAAGTGTTGGCTCAGAGAGAGCGGATCGGACTGAATGGCTGTGGCCGCTGAAGCATCCACTTGCTGCTGGAGTTGTTCTCCTAGCTCATGGAGAACGAAAAGAGAGTCTTTAACTGTCGCCAGTTCTTTGAGAAGGTCCTAGAGAGTGTGAAAATACTGCCATCACGAAATGATCTGTGACATGTGCTACTCAGTCTAACCAGCAAGAAGCAAAGGACAACTCACCTAGACACAGTAATTCCAGTAATTCCTATTTGTTATATTACTATGCTAAATAAATTCCACATGCATGAAAATAATCAAGCATTTAATCCAATTTTTAAAAATATTATCTACATGTATTACTATATATATACATATACATCCATACATAGAAATGCATGCTTATTATATACAGATACTACATATATCCACACATACAAATAGTAGTATAAGTATTCTTCTGATAATAAAACCAACATAGTTTCATCACAGGATGTTGGAGAAGTGGAAAAAAACAGAAATAAATAAGAAAAAAACCCTACCATGATCTACAAGTAGAACCAAATATTTTGGTATGTTTTCCTACTGCTTCACGTAATTGCTATCACATTGAAGACACAGTTCTATATTTTACCTTTGTCTATGCATTTTTACTGACGCACCAGGCCGCAATTTTCCCATGGCAGCTTCCCTACGTTTGGTTCTGTTACATAGGACAACCCTCCTATGTCCACGGGGTGTAGAACCCAGGGACAGCTCAGGTCTGCGCTGCCATTCTTCCCACGGCAATGCCTGCTGCCGCACTTTGTGAAACCCTCCTGCGTGCTCAAAAACACAAGCCCTCGTTCCTGGTTCGTAGCCACTACTAACAGCTGACAGGTGACTGCTGCTTCTCCCTGCCGCTGGGGCCCCACCTGGATGTGGTGGAGAGCACAGGCCTGCTGTGCTCACACTGACCACCGCCAGAGAAAGAGACATTCAATCCTGCCATTGGCAATGGCCAAGGTATGTCTCAAATGAAAATGGCAGCTCCTATAGGGATAAAGTATGTCATCACACACACACACACACACACACATACACCCCAAAACTCAAATCTTATTTTCTTTACTGTAAATGTTCATCTTTTGTGTTAAAGTTATTACTCACGTTGAAGATATTAGGATACATTAGACTCCTATTTACACAGTTTTTATAACTTGCCTAATCTTAACAAACTGAGTTGAGAAAGTTTATAAGAAGATTTTTGTAGCAAGTTCATTAAAATAAAGACAAATAAAGATGAACAGTAAGAGCCATGTAATGGATGAAATAAGAGAAGAGCCTTTCTTGAAAACCTTAAGTAGCTTACTGGCAGCTACAGTGAAAAAGAGAATTATTTAAAAGCTATTAAAAAGAAGTATACCAATAAATCAAGACAGAAAGATTTTTTTCTGCCACTAAATTCTTAGACAAAACTATTGTAGATGTTTACACAGGCGATAACAAACCTAAGTGGGTGATAATGGACGATAACTTTAACAGCTGATTTCTTAAAGATACAATTTGATACCTCGTGAGGTCACTTCTTCTATTGACTACCTCAGTAAAAACAGATAACGTAAGTCCTTCTCTTGGATTGCACTCCATTAGGAAAAGTGAGAAAAATGAAATACTGGGAGGGGAACTCAGATACCTTCAAAATGCCCCACTGTGCTCTGCAATCCTGGAAGGCTCTTCAATAAACAGAAGGCAATAATTTTTAGGTAACTGCACAGACTGAGACCTACCCAAGCTTACACACATCAGTACTAGTCCTGGTAAACTTGCGAAGTCTAAGCATGGCATGTTGGAGAAATAGGGTAGTTCCTGCACATACATTGCAATCCTGAATCCAGGCAGTGACCTCGTCATCAGCAGTGTCCTTGTTAGCGGCTGCCTTCAGCAGCTCATGGGTGCGCTCTTCCTGCTCCTGAACTGTGGAGGCGCACTGCCTGGAGTAGTCCTTGTAGCGCTGCCAAAGCTGAAGGAGGGCCTTGCTCCAGTGCAGCTGCTCGGCGATCTCTTCCAGCAAGTTATTCCATCTGGGAAGAAGAGCCAACACACACGGGCAGACGGTCATCTCTCACCAAATGCTGTTATTTACTATTTTATTTTTCATGACCAAGGTTCACATGAACATAGAAATAATGCAGGGATGACTCATTTCTATTTCATGCAATAAAAAGTAACACATTACATTTACATTTCCAAGGTGCCTCATGGAATGAGCCCAATCTAAGTATTCCTAAATATCTTCACTATGTATTTGTCATCATATTCATTTTATGAAAGTCAAAACATAATTAAAATAGATTCTGAAGAGCTCAAATTCAAAATGTTAGATAGTTTTCATTAAATTTATAATAATGTTGGAAGATAAACAATGTGTAAAGTTACCAGATCCCATACCTCATATTGACTTCTTTCAGTGTATTGGTGAGTGTTTCTGTCACAGGTGGATGACACGCTTTTAACAGTTGCTGGGTGACAGCGCCAAATTTCTCTAAGCTTCTTTCCTGTTTTTCTAGATCATCATGAAGAGTCTGCCCAAAGAAAAAGTCTCACAGATGACCCGACAGTATCTACATTCTAATAAGCAAGTGTCAAAAATTTACCAAGTTTTATAGGTGCATGACTTTGGTCTACTGCTGTATAAGCTTTGTTTAGATAGTCACCTTTTCCCTTTTTATGGTTTTGCTTTTATGGCTGTGAGAGGAGACATTTTGAAGTTGAACTTTTTTTTACTGGCCTCTAGGATTCTGCTAGAAAGGACTACAGTAGGTCCCTTCTCCGGTACCCAGTAGGAAGCTAGAGTCACTGCACGAGTACTACCTGTCACACCGTGGTTTCCACTGAGGCTCAAAGCCAAATACCAGGACTCTGGTATTTGACACAGGTACAGTGGTTCTTCCAAAACCTCCTGATTGTTGAGATCGGAAGTCATAGCTTTTCTGAGCACCATCTCTGAGAACACTTTGGGTGTTCTTCTTGGCAAAATTTTTTAAAATTAATTGTATTTTAATTGACAAAAATAATCACATATATTCATATATTCAAATATAATTATATATATAATCATATAAAATTGTGATATTTGGGTACAAATTGGCATTGTGGGGTGATTACATTAAGATAAATAACATATCATTGCCCTCAGTACTTTTTTGGTATGGTCTAAAAATGTTGAACTCACAGAAATTGGGGAATAGGATGGTGGTTACCCAGAGGCTGGGATAGGCAAGGGGAGATGCTCATTGTGTCAGCTGGGTGGGAGGTGTAAGCTGGGGTGGTCTATTGTACAGAATGTGACTATAATCAATGATAATGCACTGGATATTTCAAAATTGCTTGGAGCAAAGTGTCAGTTTTAGGGAGCTTTGGTGGACTCTTCCACCAAGGACCAGGAAGGAACCAGAAGATGATGTTTTCCTGGAAATGTTGCCAATGTGATAGACTGAGTTCTTAGTAGAACTCCCCAGGTAACGCGGGCTGCAAAAATCTAGTGCTATTTAACACCAATATCTGATTGCCCTTATATCAAATTATCCAAGGAAAGGGCCCTTAATCCTTTCATCTCTTAAAACAGCTCTCACAGGTATTAGACATAAAATATATTAAATTAAAAAGGACTTCTAACATTCTCAAAGTTGCAAAGTGTGGTTTTAAATTCACCATGCTCAAAATGAGTTTGAATGATTCTTCATACCTACAACTATTTACAGTCAAAAGAACTTATATTTTATACATTTCATCCTTGTTCCCTCCACCCTATCCCCAAAGAGACATTCCCTTCAGAAAGACTGCACAGGAGGTTGGCAACACATGAGCTCTGAGAGCCAGGCCAGGAAAGTGAACTACAAGAACCCAGGGTGCATGCAGTCCCTTGAGGCTGGCCTTGTCCTGCCCAGGGGTCTGGGTCACTAGTCAAGAAGAAAGGGCAGTGACGAGTGAGTGTGGCTCAATGCTGGTGTGCAGGGGCGTGAGGGCAGCAGCGATCTGAGGACAGTGGCTTGGGACTGGAGCTTGTGCCATAGCTAAGAGAGAGAGCAGCGATGAATTCTAGACCTGGCGAGAATGCAGGTACAGGGAACCAAGCAGTGAGCGCCAGAAAGGAGGAAGAGTGGACACACTGCGCAGCTTGCTGCACTATGTTGATGGAAAAAAAAAGAACAAACAGTGCTTTAAACATTTACCACTTTTGCTACTTTTCTTTTTGTTTTCTTTTTAATCCCTTAGAAAGTGTTTGGAAAGGCAGGATAAAAAGAGAAAAGGAAGACATAAAAGGCAGTGACAAGGGTGAAGGAAGTTGATTTGGCATAAAATCAGTTTATAAAATACACCAATGCAGATACTTATATACCAGAAGAGGAACTTTAAAATCACTTAGTTATATAGCAACTCATCCAGAATTTGGTACCCACAGACAAATTTGACTAAGTCACAATAAAGTAGGTAAGCATTAAAGATTAGAATTTTAAAATATTGAATGTAAAAAACATATGGGTAATCTTTGCTAATTTTTTGGTCTTCTCAATTAAAAATAATGTCAAGGATACTTTAAATTTATGGCTTACCTGGAGATTGTCTACCTGAACCTGCACAGCTTCTAAGGAGCCAGTCAGCAGCCGGAATCGGGACAGGGAGTATCTGGCCTCCATGAGGTTACTGTTCAGCTCGTCAAGGGCCGCTTTGTGATGGCTCCATTGGTCAAGCACTGACTTCAACAAGATCTTCAGTTGCCCGGCCTTTTGCAAAAGAGGAACACTTGTTATAATTCTGTGATATTTAAAATGACAGAGCATATACTCAATTGATGGAAAATATTAACATCTAAAAACATTAGGGCTTCAGGCATTATAAACAATGCTGAAAAATAGGTATTTGAAAGGTAAAACGTAGCAATTTTGAAATGTATGCCTTTCACACTGTTGAACACTCAGTCTCAATATAAATACTTGAAAGGCAATTAATAAGTATATGTATTTTAAACCGAGGGGAAGTCAGTATATTGCACAAAGCCATTGAGTAAATCTATTAAATGAGTGTTTTCAATGTATTAACTCACTGACTCTTGATAACAACCTGATGAGCTGGGAATAATCATTATCTCTGTCGTAAAGATGAGGAAACTGAGGTGCCGAGAAGTAACGAAAACTATCTAACATTATACTATTAGAAAATGAGAAATCTGTGTTTAAATCCAGGTAGTCTGGTCCCAAGAAATGACATCTGCATATGTGCCCACACACGTGTGTGAACACACACACACACATTCGAATGAATATCTTAAGACACAACATCTAAAGCCATTCTCTATAGGTATTTGCTTCAGAAAAATGTTTACTTTGGCTTGTACCACTTAAAAAGATGTCTACTTTGGACTTCCTGGATGCCAACAGTAATCTAAATCTAATCTCCTGAATACAGAATAAGTATAGCCATGATTAAGGGAAGAGAGCACATAAATTAATTTGTGTCTGCATTCTTTGCTTTTCTTGTTGGCATAAAGGGAAACTGTTGCAACAATCAAAGTGCTCTCTGCTGGACTAAAGAACAAAGGAAATGCTGCCTCAGGTGTGAGGCAGGGCCCCAGGTGCAGCCAGGTGCCAGGCCCCCCCCTAGAAAGTCCTGAAACAGACTGGAAAGCAAGTAGAGGAGATCAACAGGAATCTAAATAGTCTATTTCCTCCTTACATTAGTTTGTTTGTTTGTTTGTTTTCATGAGGTAATATTTCCATGAAAGAACCATTTATTTAATACTTCCATGGTCAATTGTTTCAAAACATTTGCAGCAATTTATAAAAATGCATATGGCGAGATAGATTTAAAGTCAGTTCAAGATAAGGTAAAGATAGAGCAGAAAGCTGAGTCTGGAGATCAGGACGAGGGGAGGTCTACCAGTTGTTTCTCAGTCTGTTTCTATAGAGAGTTCAGGAGAAAAATCAAGGCTGGAGAAAGACATTGAGAATTATCTGTGCCTAGATGGTGTCGAAAGCTATGGAAATGGGTGAATAACATTTATCATAATGTTTCTCAGGGGAAGCACCACAAGCGAGACTTTTCTTTTCAAAAAGAGGTTAATGACATGGTCTCAACAGTGCAAAGAGGTGATATATAGATTTGAGAATTAATTACAAAGTCACTTTAAGGAAACTACAACCCAGAGTCTGGACAAGAGCTAGCAAACAGGCTTGCAGCTGAGGCCCCACGAACAACATTACCATGTGGTCTAAATTTGCCCAGGCCTGGTTGAGCTCCTGCAGGGTGCTCAGGACAATGCCAGACACTTCTTCTTTCTTGTTCTGAATCAAAGCAAGCCCATTCTGCTGAGTTTTCTCTACTTCTTTTTCTTTTGCTTTAATCAAATCTTCAAGATCCTGAAAAATTTAAAAAACAATCATTTAAAATTGTTTATGGAACCCAGGGGCCACACTGAAATTGAGCTATGATATATTCCGGTACTAAAAACCTGTTGTGAATCCAAAAGATTACCATTCTCGAAAGAGGGTCTCTACAGCAGTATTTCTTCGTACACTTGAATATAAAACATAAGTCTTTTTTTTTTAATCTATTGGGGAACTAGTATAACTTTGAAAAATGTAAAATCTGATTATCTACTAAAAAAAGAAATGGTATCCTGTAATTTTTTTTTCAAAAAGTTACCAAGGAAAAATGTGTCAGAAGTGGTAAAATGAATTTTAAAGTTGTATCACCATTTGGTATTTAAAAAATTACACAGCCTCCACCCCTGGGATGAAAGGTGTTAGGATGGCGTTTGAGACTCTGCTGCTATTGAGCTGCTTTGCTTTGGGTTAAGTGAGAAATGTCCACCAGGTCTCAGTTTCTTCAGATGGGAAATCAGAATGTTGGGAAAGAATTTTCATTATCTTCCCTTTCTTTCTGAAATACTATGATTGTATGTGATTCTGAAAGGTTACAGGTTTTTTTCATGACTTAAATATTCATTTTCTTCAGGATGTGCATTAAACTGTCAGACAAAATGTTCAAGAAAGAAAAATAAAATGAGGACAAGATCTCCCATATCACAATCATAATCCAACATATATTTTAATGCCATTTGAAAAACTGAAGCTCAATAAAGTAGGCTGAGACAGATATTAACATTTTATAGATAAATAAATGAAGATCAAGTTATCTAAACTATCTGAGGTCATAGGGATGGTGAGGGCCAGAGAGGGCATAAAACTCAAGCTCTTTGAGGCTCCTGACTTCCAGCTCAGTGTTGGAGGTGAGCTGGCTGACCCTCAGCTGTGCAGGGTGTAAATCCCACGTTGAACGTTACAGTTAGCCAAGTATTAAGATGTTGTGGCGTTCCTATATTCAGAAGTACACTTCCAGAAGTAAAAATACATTTGAAGGTCCTAGAGGTTAGAAGGGAGAAAATCTCAAAATACTCTGAGTTTGGATAAAGTCTCAATTACACAAAAATGACTTCTACCCATCTCATGATCCATGTATGTGGGTAATAATATTGGGGTTTGGTAGCTGGTGATATGGTGCTAATGAAGAATCTAGTATATTAATTACAAATTGTATGCCTCTTACTCTTATTGCTGCTTTTGTTTTCATTTCTCTTGTGATTCAACTTTTTCATCTCTCTCTACCTCATGAACAAAATAGGGACAATAAAATATTTTCTGCTTACCCTAAAGATATAAAATTAGGTAAATGTATACTTGATATCTTTTCATCTGTCAAAAACTAGCTAATTGTGAGATATTATATTCAGCCACTTAGCAATTTGCCATACTTCAGAGTAAATTTATTTTTTTTCCTCCTGAATGACCACTAAGCTATTTTTGTCTTGAGGCAATTAATTAGAAGTTCATGTATTTAGCAGCTTAAAGACATCATTTTTGTTTTCCATATTATTCTCTCATTTCTACTTTATAATTCTGTCAACATTATGATTGCTTGGCTAATTACTAGAGAAGGAACCTAGTGATTACCGGGATTGCAGGTGCTTTAAGTATTATAGGAAAAATAATTAACTGTACTTTTTTCAACTTTTCTCTTTATTACTATAAAAACAAATATCCATGCATCAGAATCCTAATTAATATTTAACAAATAATATATGATCATTTATTTATATTTTTATATAAATAATAAATAACTATAAATAATCCTTTCAATATGATTCTAAGATTTATCTCTTATATATTAATTTTATCCTCAGTTATCCATAGGTGTTGTTTTAGTTACTTTTCTCTCGTTGTTGGGACAGAATACTCGACACCCAAAGTCAGGGGAAGAAAGGTTTATTAGCTCACAGTCTGCAGAGGTTTCAATCTATAGTCCGCTGGGTCCTAGGCAGGGCGGCATGGCAGAGGCAGGGCGGACCGGCATGGCAGACCAGCAGCAAAGTAAAGTGAGGAATGCAAGGAATGTATGCAAATAAGCAATGCAAACAAGCAGCTAGTTAACTTCTTCCTGTATCTTATTTAGGCTACCTGCCCTAAGGGGTAGGTAGCCTACCCTTAATTTTAGTTTCACATCCTTGATCCCAGCAGAACCATGCCAAACCGATAAATGTATTAATTTAGTAACCGCACACTCTAGATCCAGCTATCTCTTAGCACATGAGGCTTTGAGGGGACATCTAGACACAAACCATAACGGGTATTAACTATTTTCAGTGAGAAATATTAAAGAAAGAAAAGAAAAAGAAATATTAAAGATATGATCTTCTAGTTAGAAACACATCTCAAAAAATGCCCTTTATGGGGTTGGGATTTAGCTCAGTGGTAGAGCACTTGCCTAGAGTTTGATCCTCAGCACCACCTCACCTCAAAATGCCCTGTACATGTATTTTAACATAAGAGTGAAATCCAGGAGGGAAACAGAATTGAAATACATTTTTTTTTGGTGCAAAACAAAGGTGTATTTTCCTTTCCCTTCAATAATAATTAAAAGATGATTCTGTTTCTGATGAATGAAGAGAAAGGCCAAACCTAATATTTTTGTTACGATAAATCATTCTCAACTTGGATTAACTCATAAATATCAGTTTTTATGTTGCTTTAAATTAATAAATCATCTCTAAAACACTGGAAAAATATTCAAGTTTTTTTTAAACAAAATTCAGCCTGATTCCAGTCACTGATTTAAGTATGCTGGCTTGAATTTTACACTTTGGTCCAAAGGAACCATTTCTCAAAAATGACAATAAATTTTATCAAGGTTTGTGGTTAATGCCAAATAGAACCTGCCAGTTAGGCCACTGTAATTTATGTGTAATTTCAAAATAACAGTGCCAGTAATTTTCTTTCAGTGTTTTTGTTTCAAAGGAGTGACTTTTCATTTGAAATCATAAAACAGTATTAATATTCACTTCTTTAATATACACAGTATAGGCTTTCTGTCCTGAACCGACCCTCCAGGAGACTAAAACTTAGGTCCTGGGATATACTTGACCAAACTTCTGTAATATTTTCCAGATAGCAATGTGTCTCTCTAATACATACAAGACATACATAGGAAAAGAAACCAAATGGAAAATGGCAGAAAAAAGTTCATTTGAGAAAAGGAAAAAGAAAACAGTAAGAAAGAGAAAAAGGAGGGAGAAAAGAATGAAAAAAAGAGAAGTTATATTACTGCAGTGTTTCAGTCTTTCAATAGCAAAGTCATCTCAATAATGCAAGCGTGAAGTATTGACCTAATGCTAACATTGAGAACTGCTCTTTAAAATTAACAGAAATCTTTTAACTAGGAACTCAACAGATGATGTGGCTTTTCATCCTTAAGAATAAAATTCTGGAATTCTGGCTTACAAGTAGATGTTAGGATTTATGGCCTAAATTAGAAGTACTACTGGCCCCTGGAAGTGTGGTGATAACTAGCTGACGTATAGTTTTGGTCTTCAGACGTTTACATACTCATCTTTTTTGATGTGAAGCATTTGAAAAGTGATCATTATTCACTTGAGAAACCGGGTCCTGTGGGTGGCCTTGGCCGAGAGCTGTTACATGAAAACCTTGTTTATGCAGGTTTGTAGTATGTGTGTATATTTTTGATAGTATGAAGAATTTATTTAAGGTTGACTGTTTTAAAACACCATAATGAATGTATAATTAATTTATGATGAGGTACTGTTACAAGGGCAAAGTATTGCCAGGATGGATGCCTGTCATCCCACCTGCTCCAGCTGTTTGTCACAGCAGTCTTTACCTCTGCTGTTAGCTCACAGCCTGAAATGTTTCTATTTGATTCTCATGATGAATCAGCTACCCTAACCCCATAGAACAAGGTCTTCCCCAAACTAAACTCTGTCTTTGAATCAAAAAAGGTAATGCTCTCAGGAGGCCGGCATTCCAAGACTGTATTAAAAGCTGCAAGTCTACCATTTCTATTGTCCTTTTACATATTAAAGAGATTGAGAATGACAAAAAAAAAAAAAGAAAAAGAAAAAGAAGTGATCATTGCACATGCCTGAAATCTCAGCACTCTGGAGGCTGAAGCAGGAGAATTGCTGTGATTTTGAGGCTAGACTAGAACACATAGTGAGTTGAAGGACAGGCTGAACTACCTAGTGAGACCCTGCTCAAAAAAAGAGAAAGACAATTTAAAAGTACTTCTCTATTGGATGTTTTTCTTTGCCATTTTTATCCCACTTCTCAACTGCACGCCATTAGCAGGGAAGCCTAGCTCTCGGAGCATGGGATCCTCCTTTTCCAAACCATAAGTCTCTGATTGAGTGCTTAAATATAAGCTCTGTCATTACACATGTCCCAAACAGAAAATATGCTGATTGGAAAGGAGATTTTTAACAAAGTCCTTTCTTTTTGAAATCTAAAACAGAAAAACAAGATTTGGGGGAAGGAGCTTTTGTAGGAAACAATATGAAAGAACAGTCATAGCTAATCTGCAACATAGTGAAAAGTAGTGCGTTATTTAAAAATAATTTTCATTACAGCAGTAACAGGAAGAGCTCATATTTCTTTTGTATACATGAGAACACCCAAGGAAATTATGTGTAGCTAAGTCACTGGAAAACATTTGGAATGCCATCACTCCACCCGAACCCTTGATCCTCGTCACCGACGGGGGAACAGGCAGACTCCATGAGCTTCTTCATGTGACAGAATGGGAAGGAACACTGTCACCCGTGAAGCATTCACCCAAGAGTGGAACTGGAATCCAATCCAGTCTCTAGAGCTAACGCGCTCACAGGAAGTACAGAGGAGAGAAGCAATGAAGTGACATTGTAAGAAATAAGCTGACCAGGCTAGTGTGAACACAGGATCGGTCTAGTTTCTGCAACAGTTAGTAGTATCAGAAAATAGTATGGAGACTTAAGAACTCTAAGAGGTAAATGCAGTACACAGACACTGTATTCTTATTTTGAATAAAAAATTAAAAAAATAATTCAGGAGATGTGATAATGGCTCGAACATGAAATAATATTAAGAAATTGCTGCTCATTTTTGTGTCAATATTACAGTTCCGTAAGAAAATATCTGTTTTAAAGATATGCATTCTAGTATCTAGGAATAAAACGACATGATCCAGGGGCTGGGGATTTAGCTGAAATGGTAGAGCACTTGCCTAGCAAGCACAAGGTCCTGAGTTCAATCCCCAGCACCCCTACACCCCAAAATGACATGATCTCTGGGATGTACTCTGGAATCTTTAAGAAAAAAGAGAATTCAGGCAAATGTATCTAAAATTTTATAATTTTTAAATCTAATTATCAGTATATGGGATTTATTGCATTTCTCGCTACTGATGAGTATGTTTCAAAATTTGCATAATTTCAAAATTTAAAAGCAGCTGAGCTAGAGATGATGGTAGGTACCTTTAATCCCAGCACTTGGGAGACTAAGGCAGGCAGATCACAGCCAATTTGAGGCCAGCCTGGGTACAAAGCAAGCTCAAGGGCATCCTGAACTACAGAGTGAGACCCTATCTAAAAAACAAAAACAAAACCAAAAAAACAAGAAAACTCAAAAAACCAATACATAAATAAATAAATGCACCTGAAAAAATAGTTAAGAAAAACCTCTATTAGCCACATGATGGGAGACATTTGTTACCCAGCACAACTTTTAAAAATTATTTAGCTCGCAGCTCTCAGAACTTGCAAACTTTTTCAGATGATGCATGAAATTGTGAAACAGACACGCATGTGAGCCCCAGACGAGTTACCTGACAGTCTTTCAGTGCATTCTGGACAGAAACCTGATCTCCAATTCGATGTTGTTGTTTCAGTCTCTTTTCCTGGGTTTCAAACCAAGTTTTCAGACATTGCACATTATTTTCATATTCTGACCAAGATTCCAATAAGCCCTCCAGTAGCTGGATCTGAACAAATATAAAGACATGAAATTTTCAATTTTATTTCAAAAGAAAGTCAGTGGCAGGCTAATTATTCTAGCCACTATTACCTCACAAATGAAAAATTCTTAAATACAGTCTATTGTATTTATAATTTAAGACATTAATTTTATGAAGTGTGAATTCGCAATGGCTATTATTGGTGCACAAGAAAGGATTAAAATCAGCTTAAAACAAAGGCAAGAAGAATTAAGAGGTATCTTTAAAAACTCTGAAACAATCTAAATACACAAAGAGAAAATAATAGGACTAAAGAAAGTTTAGAGCCAAGCTTCAGGGGCATTCCTGGCAGCATTCTTGGCCCCCGTATAGCCATACTATGTGTGAAATGAGTCCTCCTGGAAGAGTGAACCTGTTCTCAGGGACACCCGGCTCACCTTCTCAGTTACAAGACCTTGCAAGATTTGCCAACTTTTATTCATCGCTCCAAGCTGCTCGGCAAAATCTGTCTTATCGCTCCGTTTACTTTCCACATCCTGACTGCTGATCTGTAGCACAGACTGGTTCACGAAATCAACCGTCAGCTGTTTACAGTTGATGTCTATCTTAAAACCCTAAGAGAGAGGAAAATAAGAAAACAAGGTTGCAGTAGAAGACCTTATCTTATTATTTTACCAGAAATAATAATAATTTTACCACAATAGTAATATCTGATTATTTTACCAGAAGTCGAAAAGCCTTAGATTACCTTAATATTAGTGTGATCATTTCTATGACTTGGTTCAATTAGCACAATTTGTTTATTCCCATGGCCTACTATTTTCAGAAGTTGAACATATAGATGTAAACATTATATAAACATATACACACATATATTTAGGCAGAAGATGCAGAACTGATGAAATTACATGATATTTATAAATTATATTTATTTTTATCACCTCTGTGATTTTTCAAATAACAAAATTATTCAAAATTATTCTCAGTACTGGATGAACTTTCTAGGGCCATAACTAGGGATGTAGTTTTCCTGCTTCCGAATGCCTATCTGGTCATCATGTATGGAATATGTATCCCAAAACTTGATTTCCAGAATTGGAGTTTTTGAGTTATTTCAAATAAAATACCTTATAAGGGAGATATTTAAAACAAAAAATGTTAATTACCTTATACTTCTGAAGGTATTCATGAATTGCTTTGTAACCTATGGCGTTTTTTATATCCTCTTCATCCTTCTGAATAACACTTTCCAGTAAAGAAATCCAACTCATGACTTCAGCAATGGCATGGCGGGAAGGCAGTTTATCCATTTGGAGCTGGCCAAGTTAGAGACAGAACAAGTCCCAAATATTAAATCCAAACCCAATTTCTGCTAACATAAGAACACCATACTAATTCGTGCTGAAGTACCAACAGAAATATTACTTCTTAAAGACACTTTTTTAGATCTTAGAAGCTTGAAACACCAGGCAAACACTGAACAATACTAGTCATTTTATGTTCACTTGACATCTAATACTGTAAACACTGTATAAATATTAACTAATTAATCAAAACACCAGTAAGAAGAAAATATTATTCTTATTTTATAGCTAGTTTTATGAGTTTAAAAAAATCTAACTACAAAACTTCCAACAGATGTATTTTATTAATTATCTTGTAAAACTCTCTGTGTATTATGACTCAGGAATGTTAAAAGGAAGAAGAAAAATACCACACTACAAGCTATCATTTTCTAGATTTTTTGGCACTCTAATATTTATTCCTAAGAGCACAGCCAATTTCTTGAGTCTTTAACTGAAATATACCGACTTCTGAATTTTACTTAGTATAGCACACATCTATGAACATATTTATCATAACGATTTGTAAGAATGAAGGCAGTCATTTAAAATATTTATAGATCAACTCCTAATGTGGTGCTGAAAGGCAGAGACGAACATAAGGTTGTGTCTCCCTCTAGGAATGTATAACTGCTGATTAAGAGAGGGGATGTATACATTGAACACGGTTATCATCCATGATAAACAGTGATGACAGAGAGAGAAAAATGATAAAATGATCTGGGATTTCAGGGGAGTGAGGCCTATTTCAGATAAAAAAGGGGTACAGTCATGTGCCAAAAATGATGTTTCAGTTAATAACATATATGACGGTTGTCCTATATGAGTATATCGCCCAGTGACATGGTAGGCGTCTTAGTTCCCATGAATATACTCTATGATGTTCACACACTATGAAATGGGCCCTGGGCATATTTCTTACAATGGATCCCTGTCAGTAAGCGATACATGACTGTACCTACATTTACTGAATTCCAGCTGTTCTTTTGGATGTGAAATAATAGGCCTTTTACCATATTATAACAATTCTTCATAGCTACTCACTTTACATAATTGCCCACATTATACCCACTAGAAAATAGTTTATACAACGCCAAAGATTCCAACGCACACACACGAACACACATGCACATATTACGGAAGCTCTTGGAAGAAGTGCTGTCTGAGCAGGGCTCTGCAGAATAGTTCATTTTTACAACAGGACACAACTTGGGAAAGAACAGGCAAATTTCTGAGACAGAGTTGACTTAAATTTATGAGCAAAAGTAGGTTAACATAGTTTTCTGCTTAATATGATTTAAATCAGTTTTTACCAAATAAACCAATCCTTACTTCCATACCTGGTGGAGCTTTTCCTGGACAGCTGGAATATTGGTCAGGAGGTCCATCCACTGGCTATCGATGTGGGACAGTTCAGAGCGCAGGGCAGCTGTGTCCACCTTCTTCAACCGAAGAAGCTGATTTCCAGTGCTCAGAACGGATGATTTCAGGGAAGATTTGGCATCCACTTCTTTAGAAAACTCCTAAAAGAAGTGGTGACGTTCAAATTAGGATTACGTAGCTAGACCTTTCATTTAAGGATAGAGACCAACTTAGTGCATCAGACAAGTTTCCTCTGTATTTTCAAGGGAGTAGTAGGCTGGGCTCTCTAGAGGAAAGCAGAATAAGCACACTGTTGCCCACCAACCATTACTCAAAAATTACCTGGAAGTTCACAAAGAATCAACAACTGGGACCTGATCTTATTAAAAAGCTTTTGCACAGCAAAAGAAACTACCAAGAGAGTGAAGAGACAACCCATAGAGTGGGAAAAAATTTTTGCCAGCTATTCCTCTGACAAAGGACTAACATCTCAAATATATAAAGAACTCAAAAATATCAGATCCTCCAAATTTAAAGACCCAATCCAAAAGTGGACAGCTGAAATGCATAGCCACTTCTCAGTTGAAGAAGTAGAAACAGCAAATAAACATATGAAAAAATGTTCAACATCACTGGTCATTCGAGAGATGCAAATTAAAACAACCCTGAGATTCCACCTCACTCCACAAAGAATGGCTGTTATCAACAAATCAACCAATAACAAATGCTGGAGGGGCTGTGGAGAAGAAGGAATCCTTCTCCACTGTTGGTGGGAATGTAGACTTGTACAACCACTATGGAAATCAGTATGGAGATTCCTCAGGGAACTAGGACTAGAGATTCCATTTGACCCAACTCTTCCCCTTCTTGGTATCTTCCCCAAAGAATTAAAAGCATCATACTGCAGCGATATATGCACACCCATGTTTATAGCAGCACAGTTTCTAATAGCTAAATCTTGGAAACAGCCCAAATGTCCATTAACAGCAGAATGGATAAAGAAAATGTGTTTTTTTTAATACAGTGGAGTACTACTCTGCCATAAAGAATGATAAGCTTGAGATATTCCTAGGTAAATGGATGCATCTTGAGACCATACTCTTAAGTGAAATAAATTGGACACACATGTTTAAATACTGCATTGTTTCTCTGGTGTGAGAAACTGAAAGTGTAAATAAAGATTTAAAATTTATTATATTGGGAAAGGGAAGAAAATGTCCAAATGGGAAAGGGAACAAGGGAGGGGGAACGGAACAGAGGGACAATAGAAATAAGAAATGGAAGGAAAAAATGGAAACAAGGCTTTTGTAAATAGAGAGGGAAGAGGGGGTGAGGGGAGGGAAATGGGAAAAAAAGAAGCAACAAGATATGTCATGTACAGGTACAAATCCCCTATGATGAATGCTAGCACTATGTATATCTAAAATGTACCATTAAAATAAAATTTAAAAAAAAAGAAAATTATCTGGAAGAGACAATGCTGAGCCTAAGCAGAGGGGAGCCCTATCAGCGTGCTTAAGAAACTCACCATCCACCACAATGATTTCCTGTCTGTGGTGTATGGATTAGGTCTTACCTACCAGCCTAAACACACAAATTGAATCAAGTGCCTTAGATTCTCAGACTTACCAGGAAAGCATTTAGATGATCACGGACCATTTCCAGTTCTTGTGGGACTGTCACAGATTGCTGAGTCCAAAATACCAGCCGGTCTTTCGCAGACTGTAACCAGTGAATTAGATCTGCAGATTCACTTTGATATCTGTAAGTATATTAATGAATCAGTTAAGTAGACACCCAATCCCTGTCTTCTACTCAGCCATATTATTCACCATTGTCAAGAGTTTTACAAGAGCCCTGATAGATTTAGAAGAAAACTGCACTAGGTTAACATTCTGAAATACTTGTCTCTTAATATTTATATCTGCCGGGTGTGGTGGCACACGCCTGTAATCCCAGCACTTGGGAGGCAGAGGCAGGAGGATCACCATGAGCTCAAAGCCAGCCTGGGCTCCATAGTGAGTTCAAGGCCAGACTGGACTACATAGCGAGAGAGACCCCGTCTCAAAAAACAAAACAAAACAAATTTATACCTTGACCGTCTGTCTCTCTTTTTTAGCTTTCCCTTCTCTAACCTGAAAGTAAACAAAAACAAAAACAAAAAACCTCTCTCTTCCTTCACATTGAGTCTTAGAAATACTAGACGGATGTTTATAAAAAGTTCTTTGAAATAAGGGAGTATTTTATTATGTAAAATTAACCACTCTCCTCCCTTGAAAACTTCTCATTGCCGTTGAGGAGTTCACCTTAACATTTTCTCTTCTTCCTCTACTTCTAAGGTTTTCCTCAGACCACCTAAGTGCAGTTATTAGCCAAAGGAGGCTGACAGCTCAAATGAAGGTAAGCTTCAGTACACACCTGTCCTCCTGCCCAGATTTAACTACATGTTTACATGAAAATTTAAGTATACAGTGGGGGACTTTCTGTTTGCCTTTACTTTCCAAGTTACGCAGTTTTCCAAACCTGCATATCCTTTCCAAGTCCAGCACCCAGTAGTCTCAATACACTGCAGCACTTACTAAAAATATGCAAAATAACCATCTTATTACCTGGTCCAGTGTTTCAATATTGTTTCCAATCTGTGAAGTTCCTTAGACACTTTATTGGTATTACTTAGCCAGCGCTCTCCAAGTTGATTTAGCTGGCTTTCTAGATCTGAGCAGCTGATGGATATCAGAAGCCGTTTTCCATCATCTAATACTTGATATAATTTGGGCTGGTATTCATTGAGACTGGATTTTAAATGCTAAAATGATTGACAATATGCGTTAAAAGTTTGAATACTGTATTCTTTGTCTTTGAAAACTATAATTTCTCCGGCACCCACAATGTTCCCATTATCCATTATTCAAACAAATTATTTACACCCACGCAATACTGAAGACCTGAAAATAGTTCATCATAGTTCATCTCTATCAGAATACAGATGTTCACCTTTTCATTTTGTTGGTAGTAATTTTAGGTGCACTCCAAAATGCTAAAATTCTTTCTTTCTTTCTTTCTTTCTTTCTTTCTTTTTTTTTTTTTTTTTTTGGTGCCGGGGATCAAACTTAGGGCTGTGTGCTTGCGAGGCAAGTGCTCCACCACTGAGCGGAATCCCCAGTCCTAAACTTATTTATTTCAAGAATATTTTAACACATCAGCATAAACTACAGAAAATGCTTCATGGAGGCTTAGTGAAAATTACTGGGAAGTTTTCAAAAAGGAGCTCTTATTTTTAAAATAATGTTTTTTGTGCAGTTCCAGAGATCAAATCCAGAGCCCCATGCATACTAAACAAGTATTCTACCACTGAGCTATATCCCTGGCATAAGAAAGACTTCTTAAAAAATATTCTACTCTAAATAACACAAGCCTAATCTATCTGCTTGCAACAATGTCAATACTTTGAGGAAAAGTAAACGTAGTTAATACATTTGATCACAAGTTCATTCAGATTCTGTTAACACTACAAGAAAGTTTTTAAAGCAAACATGGCCACTCCTAACACCCAGATGCCCTTGGGCCCCTGACCTGGTAGAGGGCGGTCCGTTCCGTGAGCCTGTCTTCACTCTCCTCCACCAGGCCCACACTCGGGATGCTGTTTTCTACCGCCTCCAGCTGTCTGCTGAGCTCCTGCCGGTTCTCATCCAGGTGGGACCAAGTCTAGAAATACAACATTAGTCTATGAGCTAAAGAATCTCCCTTAGGGATGAATATTCCTGCTTATGCACAAAATATGCTTGCGACAAAGTCTCTTTCAAGGACTATTAGGGCTGTTTAGGTTGGGGTTTGCTTTGGGAAGGAAAAAAGGCTTTAAAGCAAGTACACAGATGATGGCCCTTAAAAGCATTGTGAATGGGTGTTAGTCTGCAACCTACTAGCTCTATGACTACAGTGAAGTTTCTGAACAGTGTTTTGTTTAGTAGTTTACTGAGGAAAAATTCTAAATCAGTTCTTTCTAAACTCAGGTGTTTATTTGAAACTTTTTTTAATTGTAAACTTTAAAAATCAGTTTACATCTTTTTCAACCACTCACAGCAACATTTTCACATGTATATTTCACTTTAATCTATAGGAGGAGTGGCTACAGGACACAGTAATAATGATCCATGTTTTTTCCAACCTACATATCTATCACTATGCCCTGTCTGAGGCCCAGGGGTCTAGCAGTGAATTAAAAAAATCCATGCCTTCTAGTGAGGAGAGATAGGCAGGATACAGTAAACTATAAATCAGAAAGCAAAGAATAAATTTCATGGTTTAGGAAGAGTTCTTGGGCTGCGGGAGAATTAAACTGAGCTGAGTAGGGAATGAGGGAGTTCCCAGTGTGTACTTGATGAGGCTGCAATTTAAATGATGTAGTCAGAAAGACGGCATTGAGAAATGCACGTTTCAGGCAACGAAGCCAGACGGGTGTGGTATAATTGCTGACTGGGCTACCAATTCATCATGTACCCTGGCAAGATACTGCTTCCGGATTCATTCCTATGAGAGAAATTCACAGTGCATTTCAAGGTGGATGGATTTATATAAATGTAAAATGCCTAGTTGGGAGACTGCCATATTGCTAAACAGTAACTGTTACTATGAAGATTAAAGAGAATTTCTCTCCAATTGTATAGTACGTTGGGGAAGTCCATGTATGGAGTTTTGGAGTTAGCTGCCTATGATAACGTTGGCTCACAGAGGAGGATAAGCTATAGAAAAGTGTAAATATGAGTTATCAGTAATCCAAGTAAGGCTGGTAATGTTGGTGGAATAGACAGGGAAGATAAGAAAAAGGAGAGGAATATAATCCCTAAAACTTTTATGAGATAGAGGAGGGATGAAAAAGCCAAAACAGTCAGATCAATTGATTTAATTACTGCATGAAGAAAGAAAAGGACTGTCGTATCTGTGACATCTCACATTGACGCAGGCCGCTATGGCTGATCACCCAGCCTCTACTGAGCACCCGTCTGGCGTTCAAGGTCACCTGTGGCGAAGTTAAATCTGGCTGACTGTAGAGCAGAGGCCTGCAAACATTTTCCTGATTGAATGAGAGGATGAAATTTCACAGTATCCTTTTGCAACAGGCAGGACAACAAACTCAGACCTGTATAACCAAGGTGAATGCTACAACTGGTTTCTGTGATCTGAACCCAGATTTTCTCATTTCTGTCTAGTGTTCTTTGCCTTCTAATAAATGGATCCTTCATTTTCTGTTTTCATAGCACAAAGAGTTGGACTCAGGTATCTGCCGTCTGGCTTCTGAATCCTAGTGACGGGTCTTATCATAAGAGCACTTGCACTGCAGACAGAGCCAGGGATATATTTTTGCATTTTTCATGCTCTTAATTAGGCCTCTTTTAGCCTGAATATCAAGCCCCCAAATCTCTTCATGCACAGTGTGAGGCCAGTATCCCAGCTGACTTACAGTGCATACCAGATGGAAATAGGAAATAATGAGGGGAATGAAGGAAAACAGCCACAGGGAGAGCACAATCCTGAGTCAGGCCCAAGGTCTTGGGAGGCAGAGTGTGTGACTAAATCCATCCCTCTTGGGGGGGGTCTGCTTTGCAGGAGAGGACACTGCCCTGCAGCCTCACCTCTAGGATGTACTCCAGCTCCACACCCTTCTTGTGTGCTCCCTTCAGCACAGTGGACGCCTGAGCCATCAGGTCTGCATGGCCCTGGGTTTCCTTTGGGACTGCAAAGCTGATGATCTTTCTGAAGAGGGTTTCTGTCAAGATCATATGAGATTCCAGGCCCTGAAAATATTCCTGCAATTTTGCAGGTAGAAGGAGATCAACAACTCATTCATACATACTTTAGGATAAAAATCGCCTCAAATGCAAAAGCTATCGGAACTCAGTGATATGAGTGGTATCATTCAGCTCCCCTCATCTCTGTCTTATGGAGGCACCTCGCTGGCTGCACTTGCATCCTGTAGAAACTGTTGCTCTGGGCCTTGCATGGGCCTCTTGTCTGCCCAGGTATCCTACATACACTGTTGTGCCGCAGACATGATGTCCCCCCCAAAAAATCTCTTCCTATGTGCCCAGCTGCTGATAAACTTCCTTGCCCCTGACATGTGTCCCTTGCACTCTGGTCTTCTTACTTCCCTGATGCTGCATGACTAACTGCACTACACTAGTGGCAAACATTAGCTCCCACGCCCCCCTCTCTGGCCTTTGCTTATACTCTGTTCTTCTCAAGATGTTTGCAGGTGACACATTCAATGACTTTCCTTCCTCCCTCGCTGGGCTTGAGCCTCACTTTCTGAACTTCTGAAGGGTCATGATTATTTTACTTCCTGACAAGAGCAGCCTAATTGGTATTAACAATCTAATTTGGTATTAAATATATTTTTTAAATTTCCCTCAAATTTTAAAAAACAGAACTGTGAGCTTTGCATGACCCTACACACATTTTTGAAATGTTACTTTTTATATGTAATAGGTCCTGAAGGATGTAGTTAAGCCCCATCCCATTTCTTATGCCCAGCACCACAAAAAACAGCTAACTTTAGTTGGATGTATACTATCTGCTGAGCACCCCCAAAGACTCCTTATCTGACTCATGCCATCCTTACACCAACTCTACAACCCTATGAGATCGGCAGTTTTATCTCGCATTTTATAAATGAGAACATACTGTCTGTGTAGCTTGTCCAAGGTCACACAGCTCAACGTGGCAGAGCTGGGGTATGAGCCCAAAAATGATATGGCTACCATGGTGTACCCCAACAACATCGCGGTATAAGCTACATTCATTATTTTTAACAGACAATCATCCCACCAAAGCATCTTAAAATTGAGAGAGAGCTCAGAGGTCATCTAGGACAATGCAATGAAACCTGGACTTCCTTTCACAAACCCTCCCCCCACCCCAGCCCAGACAGGACCGCCCATGGCCAGAGGCCCTTCTGTTCCACAGCCACCTCCTCCTTCTACAGCCTTTCTGTTGAGCTTTATTTCTCTCTTATTGTTACTCATTGATCCTAGCTTTCCTCCTGGAATAACTCAGAATGATCTTTTATTGCTCTGGTCAGGTTTGAGAAAAACCAGCTGTGAACTTTAAAGCAATGTCTACTAAGCCAAATGATAAGACTTTAATAAATCATAATATTTTGGACAAAAAAAAAAAACCTCTGGAAAAAATAGCAAGAAGTAAAAATGCCCCCATCTATCATTATTAGCTACCAGACAGCTATATAATAGTAAAATTTATCACCCCTCTATCATCCAATGGGATGTTTTTATTGTTTATTTCCTGAGAGGGAATTCCCATAGCCTGAATGGCTCCTCTGGAGTGCTTGGTAAACTTTCTACAGTCTGCTAAAAATGCATGTGCAGTGTGTGTGTGTAGTGTATGTATGTGTATGTGTGTGTTGTCTGGATATGTCGAACAGGTATTTCTTTTTTAAAAAGTAGCATCCAACCTGAGCTTGGCTTCAGCACACACTGACGGAGTGACTTCAGGGCTATCCAAATGTAATTATGTAGTGAAAGGACGCAGTGTCCTCAGGAAAACCTCTGTGCTGTACAGCAGCTAGAGAAGCGTGTGCTTAAGGGCCAGAAGAACCGAATGACACATGCAGCAGACAGAAACCCAAGTCAGATCCCAGTGGGCAGTTCTGCATTCCTGAGCAGAGTGACTGGTCCTTGGCCAGGATAAGAGGAAGAAAGGGGAGCAACCAGGCATAAACAGACAAACGGCCGTAAAGGACATCTAGAAAAAAGTGGTTCAGAAGGAAGCTGCCCGTCCCCTCAGAAAGTCCTTGAGTTTTCCCTTGATTGCAGATTATGTAACAAGAGAAGCTGGTTCACACCAACAAAGAACTGATAAAAGTACTGGTAAGGATAGTTTTCTTTTTGAATTTACAGAATTAGAAACCATATATTCTGTAATTTCTCTGTGCTAAAAAATACCAGCGGTTATACATTTATTGGCTATTCTACAGAGTAAATTACCCAGGCAGGAACTCAAACAAAGATTATAGATATCAGGGCTTGAGAATAACTTTCACAACTACATCTCCTTTCTCTTTTTTTACCTTATGTTTGTCGAGTAATTGTTGGATTTCCTCTTTGGAAGACACGATGATTTTCTGACCTCCTGCCATCTTCTCCCGTCCAGTTTCTAGCAGGTCCGCTAGATCTTGTAGAGCCCTTTCGTATTGACTCTTGAGTACAAGATTTTGATTCAGACCACTCCTTCGAGAGCCAATGGTCATCATCAGCTCATCATACATGTCCTAAGAAACAGAGATGCCACACTCACCCTTGGTTCACAGGCTGGCGTCTCTTGTAGAGCACATTACCCAACCAAGGACGCTCCTTGTAGTGTGCCTGATAGGGGTTCTCTCCATGCAGATCCTCTGCTTGTCTTTCTTAGCACCCTCACTCTGAAAACCTCTTTCAAGAAAGATAAGCCCCGGCCACTGCTCCCATGCCCACAACCTATCATTTACAGGACTGTGGCTTCACAGCAGTTTGATATCAGGTAGTTCAAGCTCTCTCAGTAATCTTAATCGGTACTCTTTTTTGTTGTTGTTTAAAATTTCATTCTGTTTTTGACAAATAATAAAGCACAGAAGAGACGCTGAACAGAAAGAACTATATAACAATTTAAGGATGGAGTCATTGGAGCAAAAGATAAAATATTAAGTAAATAATATGGAAACAATTCAACTATTGGGGAAAAATGTAAAATTAGAGTCTTATCTCATGCTAGATACTGAAATACATTTAGATTGATTTGAAATTAAAAATGTATATAAAGAAAAAAGAAAACTTAAGCATCTAAAGGAAAACTATGTCTCTAGAAATGAGCTTAATATTTCAAGATTCCAAATGATATGAAGAAGCATTTCCTAGAAATAGCACATTAGGCAGCTTTGTCGTATAGTTGAGAAGATACTTCAAGGTGCCAGTAGTCTATGGAAAGATATGAGGTTAAAACTGTGAAAAATATGTGCACTTTGCTATGGAAGGTGTCACAGAAAATGTACTTCTAATTTTGATAATATTCTCAGCATTTATTTAATTTTAGCATAGTTGAATACAGTATGGTTAATATTGGTGTCTGCTAAATAATATCAGATTTTGGACTATTCCTCAAATAAAGAGCTGGAGAAACAGAAGAGTTTAATGTGAACAAAAATACTGGATTTTGAAAGGCCATGTTTTTGACCAAATATAGTGGAGTAAATAACTATTTAATCTGGAAAGATATTTTAAGAGCTGATGATATACCAAACAAAATTTATTGGAGGCATATGGACCTGATTAATGTATCATATTAAGGATGAGCAGGCCAAAGTGGCTCAATCTGGAAAAGTTCAACTTTAATGCCTATTTATGGCTATGACGTTTGACTCTTACACCTGACACTGATGTGCTGTTTGAAGATCTAAAAAGGTGAAAAATGGGGATTATGGGCTTGTGACATTGTGAAATGTTACATAAAGAGACAGTTAAAATGAAAATGCCCTCTTGTTTACAAGAGTTGTTTCATTAGGAACTTGTGAGCCTGTGCTGTGCATGCCGCCAACCCTCAGTTCTACAGTGAGGCATGCAGAGAAAAATCCTGGGTGCGTGTGAGTGTGTGTGTGCATGTATGACTGCACACAATTCTTTCTTAATCAAACTATGTTACCAATCAGATGTTAAATTTCATTGGTTTATTATGTCAGCATCTTTTTCCAACCCTGATATCAGATTTTTGTCTAGGTGTCCGATTAAGGAATGTGAATTAACACAAAGTGTTATTTTCTGTTCCTGACAGTGCCA
>PVJO010009232.1:46978-70669 GCA_004026905.1 Hystrix cristata
TATCTTTCTCTTGACTTTTCCAGGCAGGAGTGATGATAATTACATTTTCTAGAGAAAATAATATACCACCACTAAACTATATCACAATAGCTTGCTCTCAGAATAGTAATAAATTTCAGAAAAGATATGAATCTTAGAAGCATGAGAATATATTTTACTTGATTTCACTATCCATGATAATAGTTTGAGAACATTTTCTAAGAGTTACTTGGAAGAAAAGCTAAGATTATGACATGACCGTTATAAAGAAAGCCAAGGACATACAGGAAATAATTTTTTCTTGACTTCGAGTTCGGATGTCCCCTTGACGCTGAACGGTATTGACTGAAAATTGTACCTGAAGCTTGGAGAGTTCTTGCAGGGAAGGCTGCTCAATCTGCAACTTGTCACCACGTTTTTTTAATTCTGTGATTCCTGTATCCAGTTCCTTTAGTCCCTCTTCGGCCTGCTGTATTGCCTGTAAGATTTGCAACAATTAAAACTCCTAGGAATAACGTCCCCCCAGAGAATGTAATTGCTGTGTGTCTTTTTGTTTGTTCTTCCTCTCTTTCTCAAAAAAATAAAAAAAATACAGAGTCGCTTGAACAAAGCATAAAACTGTGGTATTATACAGAAGATAGAGGTATGCCCTCCTTTATCATACTACAGATCTTAGAGATGAGGCTGTAGGAGAGACTCAGGGTGGGAGGACAAGGATGACTTCCTTAAACAAATGAGAGTTAATAATAGGCACCCATAAATAGGAAGGAGAATTCAGGACACAGTTAGAGAAGTCTGTTCGCCTGAGACGCCCTGCAGGACTATGCCTGGTTTCTTGAAAGGCGGTCGGGAGTGTCTTTGGACAGAGTTTCAGGTGGCAACAGAAACACATGACAGCATGGCCAAGGAACGCTCGCTCGTTGTTGTGAAGAGGGAAGTGAATCAATCAAACAGCGAACACTGAAGTGGCTGTTATTGCCGAGCCTTGTCTTCCCGGTGTGAGGTCTGTGGAATCAGTATTAGATCTCATCCTGGACTTCAAGGAGCTCATAGTCTGGTCAGAAAGCCAAAGGAAAACAAATCGAGGCTGAATACAATTAAGTGCTAAATTTCATGATGCAATTCATCACCAGGAGAGGTCTGGACAAGGGCAGTAGCAGACCAGCAAATCCTGGTTTAAGTTTCCTTTTGGATGAAGTGCCATCTCCGTGGCCCTTGAGGGATGAAAAGAACCTGAATTCTACAGGGCAGAGGAAACACATGCGTCCAATTTTTTCTTTCCTGAAGCCTCTCTGTAACCACAGCGAATACTTTGTTCACATGTTTTGGGAGTGTTATTCCCCCCTATAAATCTACAAGGACCAGCAACATTGGAGAACATAATACCGACAAAACTCTGGAAGCCGAATCCAGAAGAATATGTGAAAATGGATTGAGAAGATCTGAGAGAGCTGAGTCCTAATCTAGCAGAGGATGCAAACCACAAAGCTGAGAATCACAGGAGGCTTGGGAACACAGAGTGAAGGCCGACAGATGCTAGAGAAGGAGAGCTGGGGGAAAGCTGCTGATGAGCAGTTAAGTCGCACCCAGGTCCTGTTCCTCTCTCTACACTCCCCCTTTCCTTCCCCAGTGAAAGACCGAAAGTTTATTTTTGGGAGAAGGTAAAACAGAGTCCCCAGGCCGAGGGACAACAGGCACAGTGGTGGGTTTAAATGCTTGATTGAAAACAGGAATAAAGTGACAGAATGCTGCAGGCGGGCCCTAAGTCTTTTGCATTTCAAGAAGTTCAGTGGCCAGGCCTCTATTTTCCAAACAGAAGAGAGAAGGAAGTTTCTTAAGACCAAAAGAAATGACTTAAATGATGGGCACAAAGATTTTCCAACAAATGGTTCCCACATACCATCCTTCAGCATCTAAAAACTGTCAAGCTGCATCCTTATATAAAGTTTCCATTCAGCTGTCTAGTCCTCCCATCTGAAGGTAAATAGATAACAAGATGTCCATGCACCTAAGAAAAGTTTCCAATACAGAAGACAGAGACCTGTCTTCTATAAGCAAATAAATAAAAGCAAGTTGGAGGTGAAAAGATTGTGCAGGAAAAAATAAATTTCAAACAAAAAATCATTAATGCACTCATATTACAAAAAATAATGCATCCATTGAAAAAAAGAAGAGGATACTATTAAAAACAGATCACTCAGAGAACCAAGCTAGCCTGGAAAAATTAACCACAGGAGAGCCAAAATGCGAAACTCAGTTGAAGAGTCTGGAGTTCAAATTGAGGAAGTCTCCCAGAAAGTAAAGCAAAAACAAATAAAAAGTTCTCTTAATAAAAAAATTTAGCAGATTAAATAACCAATATTTGACTGAAAGGCATTTCAGAAGGGATACAGACAAAATACAGAAATCAAAAGTATTAGTAAATCATTATAAAAATTTCCAAAATGGAAAGACAAGAACTGCCAAATCAGAAAAGCCCATTGAGTTCCCAGCCCAGTGGATAAAAATAGACCCTTCCCAAGGCATGTGATTGTGAAATTTCAGGACACTGGGGACCTCTGGGAGTTGGAATGATTTTTAAATTCTGCAAGCAGACTTTAGAAGCCGAAAAACAATGGAGCAAAAGCCTCTGAACTCCAGAAGAAACTGATTTTGAACCAAGAATTCCATAAGGAGCCAGGCAATCCATAAAGTGTAAACATAGGATATGACCATTTTTGGATATGCAAGAGCTTTAAAAATACACATATGGTACACCCTTTCTTAGGAAGGATATACAATAATAAAACAAGCAAGTGAGTCAGCAAAGAGAAATACTTGGGACTTGAGAGGCAGAAGCGAAGGGAATTCTCAGGATGCTGGTGAGGAAAGAACCCCAGAAGACAAACGCGCATGGTGCTGATGGGAACAGCCTGACTCAAAGGAGCCACAGTTGAGGACTGTCATCTACATGCTTCTGCTATTACTGTCTTCTTAACCCGAGGAGGGTAGAGATGGAATTAGCACATTCATTAGTTGCTTTCCAATTATTTGAAGAAATAACATAACTGTTTCTTTATCTGCGACATTAATTCCACTGTACTGGTTAATAATTAGTAAAAAGGTTAATTGTGATCTCATGATCACTGTAGTTGTTCAAATCCTTTTTGGAACTACTTATTTTTAAAAAAACCCAGAAAACAAACAAACACACAAACAAAAATGTTTCATGTGGAAGACAGAACATAAAAGAAATGTTTTTTAATTGGGGGAAATGAGAAATCTCTTGAAAAAGTATATGAAAGTGTGGTCAAGAAGAATGCATACTCACATATAATATTTACATAACTTTGCAAATTCTTTTAGGTGACTTTCTGTCTGGTCCAGATATAGATTTAGGTATAGATATAGATACAGATATAGAAACTTGGAGAGATCTCTATTTTGGGCGATTCTCTATAGTTTACCCATTTATCCCTCCATATGCACTGAATTTAAAGAAATTCTACTATAATGCACATTTTTCATAGTTTAGCTGCTATCCTGTGTACCATTCTCCCCATTTCCTTTCTCCTCCATGTTTTCACTGCCACTACATTAAAGCTCTCAGGGTTTCACACCATGCAGCCATTGCCAGCCCACGATGGATCTCCTGTTTCCTGACACTAGAGCGATCACGTAAACCTTCTAGACACAGGATATGGAGCTGGCACTCCTCTTCCCCTCAAGCCTCCCCAGTGACCTTCCTCTACCAAGAGTTTCCAAGGTGAGTACAGTCCCTGTAAGTGTGAAAGACAATCTACCAAATGTTACATATTTCACTCATATTCAACCACATTCACATTCAGTTTTCATTTGTGTGGATGCTTTGTGAGACAACATCATGCCTTCTTGAAATTCATCGATAAGAAATCACATATATTTGTGGTATGTTTATTTTTAGCTGATGGGGATTGTAATCAATAAGGTGCAGAGATCACTGGTTTATATGGTGAAGTCCAAACTCTCTGACATTCATCGGGCTTCACAAGCTGCTTCAAACTTATCATATTTCCCCCAATCACATCCATCCTAAGTGCAGCTAAGTAGGGTGACCCTTCTTTTCTGTAGGTGGTCACATTTTTCTAAATGCATACCTTTGTTCTTGTTGTCCTCCTTACTTTGATACATTTCTTGGGTTTCTGTATGTTCAAACTTTAGTTGTGTCCAATTTCCCTCTCTAAAGTCTTTCCTGATGCCACCCCTGCTGGAAGTGATCTGCCTTCTTTAGGATGTCCTTAGTGCTTCCCCTGTACTTTTCTAAGGACAGTTTGACATTCTGTCCTGTCACTGAGCCTCATGCCTATATCACCGTTGGGCAGCCACCTCTTTCAGGTCAGCATCTGTTACTGACATTTCCTAATTCTATGAAGAAGCAAGTGACAGAGCCAGTGTCACCCTGCATATTATTCCAACTCAGAATTCCAAATCAAAGTATGTAACAAACAAAAATGCTACAGGAAGCCATTACTCTTTCATCTGCGATTTGAAATCTCAAGATAAACCGGGTATCTATGCATTTGTTCTTCTAGAAAAAAGCAGCTACACGTACCTCTATCTGCTCTGCTATAGGCCGTTCAAACATATTTGCCAGTTTCTGCAGAATGATGTATTTGTTGTCAGCCAGTGACGTAAACAGCACCTTCAGGTCATTCTAAAGAGGAAAGCAATAGGAAGCCTTAACGTGTAAAGGGAAATTCAAAATATTTGTAAATATAACTGAGATTCTTAGAAATGATACAAATATCTGTCAGTATCTGTGGGAACCGATTCTAAGACTGTTCACAAACACTAAATTTGAAGATGCTCAAGTCCCCTATGTAACATGGCACAGTATTTGCATATGTCCTAGGCACATCCTCCCACATACCTGAAATCATTTCTAGATTACTTATAATACCTAATACAGTGTAAACTTTATGTTTGCCATTGTTATGCTGAATAGCTTAGGAAATAATGACAAGAAAAGTATAACAACCAGTAGAGATGGGATTATTTTTCAAGAATATTTTCAACCCATGGTTGAAAATGTGGAAGTAGAACCCACAGATATGGAGGGTTGACTGTAAGGTATAAGGAGTTTAATTTTTGTGAGAAACAATACCGCTCTAGAGGAAAGTAAAAAGAACTAGCAATGATTTACCTATGTGCTAAAATTAAATTTGGAAGAATTTGTTACACAAAGCTTTTTACACATAATACAAATGGAGTTGAAACAGAAAGGTAATAAGCAATACTGGTTACCCCAACCTTCTTGTTATGTCGGGAATAAAAGAGCATATTCAAACATCTGAACACAAATAACATACTAATATGTTTAACCTAAGAAAACAACCTATATGTGTTATCCTGGGAGATAATGATTCTTAAAAGCATCATGATTCCCCTTTGTTTTTTCCCCTTCTTTCCTATTTGTCTCACTTTCTTCTTCTTCAAAGAACTTGCACAAGCTTATTAAAAGCCATCGAGAAGTTTAGAAAACAATATGAACTATTAAGACTAAAAACATATGAAGAGAAAGCACAAAAAAATCTTAGCTAAGTCTCGTTCACATATATTATTCATATAAATGCTCAGTATCCTCACAATAAGTTAGACTTGTACAAAAAGGAGCTAGCTACCAGAATTTCCGTAATAAATTCCAAAAGGAATAATGAACTGAAAAAATCTTTAAATTATACAACCTAAAATTTCTCCAGAAGTACCAGCAAATAAGCTCTATTTCTTATTAGCCAGCAAACATGTATGAGAGGCTGGCTGTTCGTAGAGACTGAAGCTCAACTCATGTTATCCTCTTGACCAGGAGCTGGTCATGGATAAATGCACACACCAAGGTGCAAAAATCCCTCCTGTCTTTTAAGGAGCAAAATGACCACACCAAGGATGGAAAAAATCTTTAAGGATATGTGGAAGCACGATAATGCAATGTAAGGCTAAAAGGCAAAATCATGGGTGAACGGAGGGACTGGGATGTAGCTCAGTGGTGAAGTTCTTGCCTAGCACACACGAAACCCTGAATTCCAGCCCCAGTACTGAAAGAAAAAAAGGAAAAGAAAAAAACGAAAAAAATGTTATTTGAAGCTGGCTGTGGTGGTACACACCTGTAATTCCAGCATTCTTGGAGGCTGAGGCCCAAAGATCACAAGTTTAAGCTTAAACTGGGCAACTTAGTGAGACTTTGTATCAAAATTAAAAAAAAAAAATTTTAACAGTTGGGATACAGGTTAGTGCAAAGGCCTTAGGTTCAATCTCCAGTAATAAAAAAATAAATAAAAATAAAAATAAGAGGGTTAAGATGAAAACATAGTGCTGAATGTAAGAACTGAAAGCAATAGTTGGCACTTAAATTCAAAGCAATTTGCGAGTCTAGTGGCTGAGAAGGAGATTGTTATAACGGCCCTGAAAAGTAATGTTTGTGTTATTCAAGAATGTTCATGGTTAGGTCATGAGGGTTGTTAGGATTAGCACACATTTATCTTTAAGCAAAGCAAAAGATATTTCTCGTTCATTTAATTAGATTCAAAAGCAAAAAGTCTCCATTATCTACGTATATTCATAACACTAGTTCTGTTAATCTAAAAGATAGGCAAGTATAAATAGCACAACATGTTTGTATGTTTCCTGTGTATCATCTTTATGTTTGTAACGATATATTCTTTCTTAATTGTAATCTATTCAAGATAGTAAAAAATAGAGTTTGCATATCTGAAAGCTACACTAATTATTGAGAAAGACTAGTGAAGACGATAATATGATTGATTTGAATTCACTATATAAAATCATTAAAAAGTGCTAGTAATATTATGTATGCTGATATTTTTTAAAACAGAAAAATATAAGAGATTTAAGCAGTTATTAATATACTTGTAATACAGCAAGAAAATCAAGGTAACTATATATTACTACATATAAAATAATAGATGTCACAATTTAGTTCTTTTACAGTCAGTAGAATTTTGGTAGGGTATAAAGGGGCAGAATTCTAGCCTTTGAGGAAAAGATTCATAGAAAGTTTCAAGCTTTAAAACCAGTTATATTGCCTCACTCTTTTATAAAAGAATTTCATTCATTTTGCATTTTAAAAAATACCTTAAAATCCTCAATTATATGTCCAAAAATATATTTGGGATTAAGTCTGTGGGTAAAGAAACTAAAAATACAGAATAGTTGACATACATAGCATCTATGCATCCCTCTAGATAGTCTTTTGGATATAGAATAATGTTAGCAGTCTGGCAAAGGTTAATACTCAAACATCAGATGGAAAGTGAAGGCTACTATCCAAATAACTGCTAAGCATTGACAGCACACCAAGTGCTTAGTACGAAGTAAAAGAAAAGAGTTCATGGCCTGATCTTTCATTATATTACGGTAACTCTTTCAATGGAATTGGAACACAAACATTTGAACTGTCCATTTTTGTTCATGAGCTGGCTACCAACAAGTAGAAACTGGCTGGCAAGAGAAAAGTAGGGATAATTTAAGAAAAATTTCATGATTAAATCTTCTTCTTATGATTCCCTACAACAAAATAATTTCCAAAGTAGCCTTGCTTAGTTCATATTTTAGCTGACCAGTTATAATTACAACAAAATTAAAAAGTGCCAAAGACCCTAACATAGTAAGTACAATTCAAAAAAGAGAAATATATCTTTGGGTGATGAACACGTTTGCACTGTTAACTTACCACACACACAGGCATTAGACTAGACTACTCATAATTTGGTGTATTATGTCACAAAAGATGAAATTTAAATTAAAGAAATAAAATTTCCTAAGATTTACAATGGTCTTGCTGATTTTAGACATACTGAGTACACGTGCATGTAAAAAGATCTTGCACTCAGAACAAAATACCTAAATAATGAACTTCTGGTTTTCTGACTCCAAGGGAAATCTTTCCTTGCTGTGGATTACACAAGCTAACAGGTGTAGGTGGGACTGTCCTGTGTAGGCCATTCCTCCACGCCACAGACCTGTACACTCAAATGTCTACTATGACTCCTCATGTGTGTATCTTAATACTCGCCCATCTCCCAGTCAGCAGTAACAATTCAGAGTCTCTGGACTGCTCAGAAGCCCCTCTTGTGCTTCACTTCCAAACCATCAGTAATGTCTTCCTACTCTCCCTGCCTTCACAATCTCTCTTGAGGAGGTCTAGTCTCCATCTCTTCTGCTATCACTCTGGCACTACAAAATACAGAAGTCTTGGAATCAAATCCTTCTCTGGTTCTTAATGGCTGAATATGTGTGAAGTAATTTAATTCTGTTGTTGGTTTCAGACCCCCTACCTGTTATAATACTGCTCTTAATTATATCAACAACAACAATAAAATTACTTAGAGATGAAAAATTAAGGCACTAAGATTATATAGCAATAGGCGACAAAGCCAGAATTTGAATCCAACTCAGGAGTGATGGCTTCAGAGACCATGTTCTTAATTTTTGCTCTTCTGACTGCAAAATTGGAACAATATTTAACTAGTAGGGATTTTGTGAAGATTAAAAACAATGATTCATCTGAAATTTTTTGTGAATAAAAAATAAAACACAAATGTTTTCATAATTTTACTATACAGTTTTAAATTAAGTATGTAGACTACTGGAAGGTAGAGGCAATTTGTCCCTCCAAATGAATATGCAGAAAATGTTTCTTGGTAAATGCATCATTTATTGGATAGTGCATAGTTTTTTTTTTTTCAAATAAACTATGTATCAAACTCTCAGCATGAATTACACATGTATGTATATTTTGTAAATTTCCCATGTTCGTTGAAAATAGGATTCAATTAAATGTAAGCATTCCCCAAAGGTGCTTTTTATTAGGAACAAAAATCAACATTAAAAGAATTTATAAGTGGCTTTCACATCTGTTTTTTGTGTACAGTTATATGAAAAAATTCATAAGCACACAAGTACTATGTGGCAATGAAATTCTAATATGGACTAAAATGTAGTAAAGCGTGAGGAGGTAGGGTTTGAAAGTAACATAATACATCTTAACACCGGTAGAAGAAATTAGACCACAGCCACTTTCAAAGACTGCTGGAGACCAGAGTCTGGGCTACTTTCTATGCACGTTCCAGCACTTCTGAAATATTCTTTGGTAAAGAGGGATAAAATTCCACTACCAACAACTGGAAATTATATTTATAATAAATCATAAATTTGTCTTTTATTGGTTGAATTTAAAGGTTTACTCAGCCCTCAGTCTGACCAAGTGGTTTTCTCCTTCTTTCCATTTCTAGAAATATGAAACTTGGTTTTCTAACCATTTAGTTCAAGCTGCATGGTTTTATGCAGTGGTCTTGCCCTTCATGGTACATTTAGGGTGGACAGGTTTATAACACACCTCAGCAAGTTACCCTACCGATGATTACTGACTGTACCTCAACAATGGTCAAAAACCCTTTGAAACTGTCTTATTTACCTGGAAACTTAGTATTTGCTGAAGTCTTTCTTTCATCTGATGACACCGTTGATCCACTACTGAGTCCAGCAGGGACAATCTGCCCAAAAGACAACCCAAAGTATCTTCAATAACATCTCGGTTATCTCCATTCTCCGGAAAAGTTTGGGAAAACAAGTTCTTGTTCTTATCCATTTCTTCAGACATCTCCTTAATGTCTTTGGCAAGAGCCTGGGGTTGATGAAAAACAGAATTCATTTCCATATTTAGATCCATGAATCAATATGCAAATCAAGTTATTTCCTCATAGGAAGTCCATTACATCTCGCCACTTAGTGATAACCACACCAGAGACCGTTAAACCTCTTTCATACATGCCTACACATTTTAGGGAAATTGGTCTGGCAGAGATTTTTCTCAGGAACCTTATATCATTAGCTAATAACAACATATATTGATAAAAATGGGTTCTGTAAAGTGCTATTTAGAAATTTAGTACTTCTTTTAAAACCTGTGTTTCATACATGGAGAATTTGTGATATACAACAGTTATCTACAGAATTCTCCATTTTTTTCCTTCTCTAATATACACAAGATAAAAAATAAAAGCGCAAAGCATAAATACCTTTGAGAACTTTTTGTATTTACCACTGTACCACTTGGAAATACACCTTGTACTTTATTATCTCTGTTTTATCCTTGATATTCTTTATATATAAAATTAAGACTTTGAGGGCTTTGAAATTTCACTCAGACAGAAGCTGCCAAACCTACCTCTTGGTTGAAGAGACAAGTTTCTGTTTCTTCTGGTAAAAGCACTGTGGCAACAAATAAACGCTCTTCAACATCATCCAACCAAGTGGAGGTAGCCGAGACCCCATCATATAACTTCTGTTCCAAGTGTATACTCTGAGTCTGTACTCCTGCACCCTGGAAAATAAACACACACACAAAGGAGTAAAGAATAAACTATGGTGTTTTGAGGAATTAAAAAAAATACGAGGCTGAGACTCCAAGGACCTGGGCTTTTTATTCCAGGGCTCATTGCTAATGTCAGCTTTCAACACTGATGCAGAGACCCTGAAAACCAGTACACAAGAAAGACGAGACAAATCCCAACCAAGACAGTCGCACACACAGCACAACTCTACAATCCTACCTGGGATGATACCTCCTCGAAGGCCTGGTTCAGTCCATCCAGCAATGACGTCACTGCCGATTTCTCCTGCGTCTGGCCTTCGCCTTTGTACAGTGGTACGCCAGACAGGAGTCGGCTTGGTCTGCTGTAAAGCTGCAGGCAGACAAGGCAGTTTATTGAAGAACGTTTGTACTGGGTACCACTTTCCTCATTTAGAAGTGCACACCACAGTGGATGCTGGAAATAAGGTCCTTAGGAGAACTTTGTCTAGAGAAACATGTCTTCTATAAAACACATCATGTCACTGAACATGGGGGCCATATTCAGCAATGGTAGTGTTTCTGCTGATGAATTTAAAAATGTAGTGGGAAGAAATGCCTGAAATCTTATCATACCCTTCTCAGTCTCAGCTCTACCTGCAAGAAAACAACCCACCCTAACCGCCAGACCAAGAGTCCCCTCTTTCCTTGCAGTATTCTCCTGGAACTGCTTTTAGCCATACAGAATGCCACCCCACAAGGAGCAGGATGTGACCCATCACTCACACTCTGGCGTGCTTCGATCACCTCCTCTGAGATTTCAAAACGCCTCATCCTCGCCTCTCAGACTGTTACCCATCATCGTGGGACCCTGCCAGCCCGCTCTCTACTACAGCTAGAGCGCTGACCACCCAGCATCTCTTCAACCGCTTCTACCTCAAATTCTATACCTGCAGCTGTAACTTTCCACTATTTATTTTTAAATCTGTTTCCTTTGACTTTCTGTTTATAGAGCCCACTAGATGCTTAAGTTTTAAGACATGTATGAAATATTTCTTGGGTTGGGTGATTAAGTGAGCCCCCCACCCCAACTGTGTCTGTTTTGATGCTCCAGAGTAGTAAATATGTTCAGTGTAACTAGTACAAAGTGCTAGTTAGCAAGTAAGAAAAGGAGGAATAAGGTAGATCTGCATCTCAGTTCCAGCTCTGCCTGTCAGTTACAAGGCCCTGAGAAGTCACCCGACCTTTCCAAGCCTCAGTTCATAGGTGTGCAACATGGAGAGAAAGGTGACCTCGTTACAGGGTTAATACCTAAAACGTGTTCACTAAGTATCTCTCCTTTCCTCTTGGAAACTGTGACAGATCACCTGCTTCTTCCCTATCTTGCCCTTGCTTTCACACCAGAGGAAAAGCACCTTAGAGGCATTGTACAAATGACCTGAAAGTACTCAAATAAAACACATAGCATAAAGAAGGCTATGTGATGCTTTCCATTTATAATCAGAAATGCAAGTGAGTCATGAGCATGATTTAAACTCGAGAAACTCCCCAAGACAAGAGCAGGTAATGGGTGAAGTCTGTGATAGGAGATAAACGATGCAGGTGCTGTGAGTCGGATGGAAAACAAGTGGAATCCGGGGTTGAGTATCTGTCTAACGGGTGGAGAATAACAACTAGGTTTAGAATAAGTAAGCACAAATATTAGAAAAGTCCTGGATTTGTCTGCTTTAGGACAGTCAGAAAAGACTGTGGTCTCTGACTCAGGATTATACATACCTCTTCTAATCAAAGGAATGGGAAAATACTTGAAGGTGTCCTGGAAGTCAAGTCTAGGAGAACTGAATCAGAAACCAAGAATTCAAGGCCATGCATGTGAGGGACACTTGATCAGGGGTGTAAGGAAGGATTAATACAAAGACGGGTATGTGGTCCATGCAAAAGATAGCGGGCAGCACCTGTCAGGGAGAACCGTGACTCTGGGGCAACTGTACCCAGGAAAAGAGTGCTGTAAATTCCCTGGGGCCAGAGCTGGCGACTATTCCTGCAGGCTCACTGGCCGGGAGGGGTAGGGGTAGGGCATGGTATTTGTGTGGTTTTGTAAAATGGGATAGAAATCCATGGCTCTGGAGAGACAAGAGGCCTCACACGAGGGGACACATTGTGGCCTTCACCCATCTCCTTTCAGTTAGTCTTGTCAAGTTGTGACCCTTTACAGTGCCTGCTTTGACAGCTCCTGCCCCTGCCCCCAGAGGTCACATGGCTATTGACACCTTTCATTTCAAGTTGAGTCTCCCTCAACTCCTAAGCCAGACCTGGCTAGAGAAGTGAGAAGAGCAGCTTCCTTGGATCAACACTAAAGTCTCAGAATTACCTTGATGGAAAAACCACTGTCCTGGAATGAGCCTCAGTGGACAGTGCTGGACTAGGACAGGGGCTTGGCTTTTACTCCTGAATCCCCTGAGTCGCGGCCATGCTAGGCATCCCAGGCCTGCTGGGGTTCCTGGCTCTCTCACCATCCCTTCGGACTCTCACATTCCTCTGCCTTCTCCTGGTTCCCTGGCTGCTGTGTAGAGTAAACTAATAAAAATTATTTACCTGGAACTTTCTGTTGCCATATTTGACCCCCTTGATTTGGCATGATTGGTGGAACTGAGCCCAACACCACACAGTTATCTGTCCCAAGAACCAGGCTCACTGATGGGTCAGTAGCCATATTAGCTGACCACTGTCTTCCCTTCTTTTCAGAGGGCCCGATATGTTTCTCATTAAGATCTTCTGAAAGTATTAAATACTGGAAGTAGCAACAGAAAATGAGACGACCTGACAACTTAGTTCTAAGTTTGTGGAATTCCTTTCACTGTATATGTGTATATCCTTGATTTGTATCTACAATTTTCAACATCGAAAGAAATTAAAAAATTTAATGGCTTACGCTTCTTAGAAATCAGATATCGATCACCTTTGGGGAAAAATATTATCTAGAACTCAAAATTCCAAATAAGGATATATGATTATTATGGCAAATGTGAAACAGGCTTTTTAGAAGGGTATATGATGAATAATTTATCTTTAGTATGGCACTGATAATGAAAATATAGATTACTGCACAGTTATATTTTCTTGGCATAAACTGTGTATCTCTTATATTATTTAATATACAAAAATAAAATGTTTGATACCACTTGCTCTTGTTCTTGTTCCAGAGCATTCTGTAGCAGTTTCTGCTTGGTACTAAATTCTTGATGTAGGCTTTCCCACTTCATTCTCATCTGGTCTTCAGCAGATGATTTCTCTCCTTCCATTCCCAACTCTTGGGATAACACATCAGGTTTTTCACTATTAAAAGAATCAATAATCTGAGCTTACAGTATGTACAAAAAAGGCACTGAGATAGATAACTTACTGTGTGTACTAGACCTGGCCTCGAAAACTGGAACAAGATTATTTTTAGTCATTAGCTTACACCTTAAAAATATTAATCAAAATATAAAATTTCAGGCTATAAAACAAGTGTATTCCTTCTATGTTATAAATGAACCATGAGCAGAAGGAATCTTTAAAAATATGTTGATAACAGCTCAATATTAAATAGTAGTAATTGCAAAATTTAGAATCAGAAAGTAGACTGTGATTATAAACTCTTGTTCTTTGAGAAATAGCTCACAAATTAGTTCAACACCCCGGAGATGTTATTTGTCTCCTCAGAGTTTTCACCACAAGTCCAGGGGACATGCCAGGAGGACAGAGCACAGGAGGAAGGGGCAATGTGATACCTAAGACACAGCCCAGCTTTCCCAGTGACAAATTAGGTTTGGGATATTGAGGAATTTGTTTTGCTTCTCTGAGCCTCAATTTTCTCATCTTTACAAGACAGTACCTATCTTACAAAACTATGAGAATTGAAGAAAGAGAACATATGCGTATGCATCTAGCCTTATCTGGCTAATCACAGCCCCTCAAAAAATCGGGGCTAATACTAATGATAAAGGTACCAACAAATCTTAATGAGTTAGGAGTTTTGAGATCCTAACTAGAACCATGTTATCTGAAAGCCACATTAGATATTAATATTTTGGCACAGTGTTTGTCTAGTCCCTGAAGGCCATGTTTTGAAGGCTTAGTCGCCAGCTGGTGGGACTACTAGGAAGTGGTGGAACCTTTAGGAGCTGGCTCCAAGTGGGAGGAAGTGAGGTGACTAAGGGGACAGTGTCCTTGAAAGGGCTACTGGGATCCTGCCCCTCCACCTTGCTTTCTTTTCATGCACCAAAAAATAAGCAGCTTTGTTTCACCATGCACTTCCTGCCAAGATGTTCTGCCTTGCCACTGGCCCAAAGTGATAAGGCCAGGTGAGCATGAACCAAAACCTCTGAAAGCATGAGCAAAATACACATTTCCTCCTTTTAAGTTATTTATCTCAGTTATTTTGTCACAGTGGTGGAAAGTTGACTAACACAGGGCTTTTAGCTGAAGTGTAAAAACAATGACCAGTTCACTGGCAGGATAATGCTATATGGTACCCCAAAGCCAAGTCTTTCCAGAATGCATGTGAATGCAGTACTGACTTTGGGTAAGGCTTCTAAAGTAAACCTTAATATTTCATTAAGCTCACAGTGCTGGGATTCTACTATAGGATATAACTCAGGGACTCTCTCCCATCTGTTAGAGACAATGGAAAGTTACTTTCAATAATGTTTGCAACAGTAAAAACAAAAAGGAAGGAAGGAAATACATTGTTATGTTCACAAGATGAAATACTATCAAACAATTAAAATGAAGAACTATGTCTATAGGGATTGGTATGGAGTGATCAAAAAATAGTAATAATAACATTGAATGAAAACATGCCAAAACAGAATTAATACTTCTAAATGAGTATTTGTTACATTTGTCTCAGTATTTTTCTTTTCTTTTTAAATGAAAAAATAAGTTTTAAAGTCTCTATGAAATTAAAATTCTTTATTGTACTTTCTTTTGTAGTGGTGAACTGTACTGTATCACTTCAATTCATTATGTTCACATAAAATTAAGTCTAAAACCAGCGAAACATTTAATATCTATATTGTTACATTTAATGTAAAAATAGTAGAAAGTTAGTTTAAAATTAGAACATAGCCTTTCGTTCCCAGTGGAAAACGTTCTTCTTTCCGTTCATACTTATATTAATGAATTTCTAGTTGGTTTCCCTTAGTAAGCAAGGAACCCTCCATCAACCCTTGATTGGTCACACAGGTAATTAATCTGTACAAAGTAAATTTGCATAAATTTGTAACAGATAAAGCCCTTTTCACAGGGATTTTCTTACACAACCCAATTAACTTTGATAATCTTAGGAAATCAGCTAATAAGTCAAAGGTTAACTATAAGTTATTTTTCCCCAGGTAATGCTATTCTGTTTTTATAAAAGATGCATTTTTTTTCCTTTGGCTTCTAGATACTACTTAATTCATGGTTAAGTGTTTGCTTGGTACCCAGAGGCTTGAAAAAAGTGGGTGAACTGGAATCAACTACATTGAAAGGTGATTTTTCTAAAGAATTTGTATAAACAAATAAACTTTTTGCAAATAGAGAGGGGTGGGTAAATGGAAGAGAGGGGAGGGGAAGAAGGGGAAAAACCAAGATACACCATGTACGGGTACAAAATAACCATGTTGATTATGACCATTATGTATACAATGTACCAATACATGTTCTTGGTAAAAATAAAAATTAAAAAAAAAAGAATTTGTATAAACATTAAAGAACTTATTATAAGCCATCTTTAAAGCCAGTCTCGTACAGGAAGCTGGTGCTACACTGCAAATGTCCTTTCCAAATATTTTCATATTTCATGTTTGAAAAAGCAATTTATAGTTGTGTGTCTGCTATCTGGGTTCTTTCCAAAAGTGAAGGCCAAGGAAAGAAAAAAAAAAATCACAGCAAGATGGCTGCAGAGGCCCCCAGCTGCTCCTTTTTGAGGCTCAGAGGTATGAGGAGAACGCCACCAGTGAGGGGCTCTTCGTAAAAATAGAGGACGCCAAAAAGGTACAGACAGCTAGCTCTGAGGGAGCGCAGACATCTCAGAGGAGCTGGAAACAGAAAGTCAAAGTGAGGGCGAAGCTCAACTCAGTCAACATGGACAGAAGAGTGCCGCACTCTGGGTTCACTATGATACATATTTAAGTCTTTCTAGCATTTTTAACCACTTTGGACAGAAGAGATGTTCTAAAACTCAGAGATGTTTTTAACACCAGCTTTACAGCTCTAGGGTTATTTAAACGTAATTTATGATACAGCTGTCATAATTGTTTTCATTCCTATTCTTTTAAAGTGATATATATTAACTAAGTCAATATTTTTACAGTTTTTGCTTTGTTTTTATTTGATGTCTTCCTGCTAGTTACATATTTTGTCATTATACTGACCTTCAAATTCATGTGTGTATATATTTTCATATTCATGTATGTGTCACTTTTAATTCATTGATGTTTGCATAGAATATTTTACATTAAATCAGAGGACTGATTTAATTCTCTCCATTATGATGGGCATCAATCTAATCTATATGATTGGCAACATTATGTCAGCATTGATTAAAGCGTAAAAAATTAATTTAAAAACTTCCTCCTCTGCCGTCTCCAAAGTTCGTCTGATTGGTTATGTCATATTTTCATTCTTGTCTGCACATATACTATATTTGTATTGGTTTTATATACACATTTCCTGGTTCATTATATATAATTTTTACTATGATTATATACACATAAAACCTTTCTTCGACTTTTTTAGACTATGGAGCATTTCCACCTTTTCAATTATTTGGTGTTATAACAATATTTAAAAAATCATCTTCAGGATATATATTCCCTCCTTTATATTATTCCTTTTGGGAGAAAATGTTCAGAAATGAGAGACAGAGTCAAAGCTACTTCCAGATCATAGCCTTTAGCGATGTAACAAATACAGAGGGGTTTTGCTGAAACTTTTTTAATGCTTTAGATTTTTAAGGAAGGTTTTCGTACATATCCTCTTACTTAATAGTCACACTTTTCATACTTTTGCGATTGTACTAGTTGCTTATTATTCTGACTCTACAAATGAGCAAATGGGGCTCAGGTTTGATGACTTTTCCAAGATAAAAGCTGTGGAACAGAAACAAAATACGGGGCCAGTCCACTCTCCTACATTTCCTTTACCTTCCTATCTTTCAAATCAAAATCTTCAATGTGAAAATCTTCCAACTTCCTTAATTTTACTTTCAACATTTTATCTGTCTGTGTGAGTGACTTTCAGTTTCCAATCTAGACCAGGACTCCAAGCTCTATGACTTTGCAGGTAGAAATCAGAGGAATAGACTCACCAAGAAAACTCAAGATATTTATCTGGCACACATCTTTATTTCTAGAGTGATATTAGGGGAAGATGAGCTCTTGAGGGGAAAATGCTCTGCACTTAGATATGCTCATTCAGTTAGCAAGATCCAGAATCCAATTCCACAGTGCATTTCCTAACTGACTCAGAAAACACACTCATAAGGATCTTCCCTGGACAGATGTGCTGAGTGCTCTGAAGGTGGGCACACAAGTTAGTATTACAATTGCTAGCGATGCTTGTGCTGAGCAACTAAATATTCGACATGCAGGTACGGCGAGTGTCCAAAAGTGAAAGCAAATGACTAAATTTTGCAGAAGCTGCATGACTTAAAAATTTGAGTAAGATGTTTGCATTTCTTCCAATGTCAGGGAAGCATCATAAGAAGAGAAAGTTCAGGTGTTCTGAAACGTACCCAAGGCCACTCGAGGTTTCTGCCGCTGAATGCTGGGTGAGAATCTCCTCTCCACGACTGGCTACTGACCGAAGGAGGCTCTTCTGTTCAGCTAATTCCTGCTCTAATTCCTGCTTAAGGGAAAGGAAACAGGCAAACATCTTTGGAACTTTGCAATCATTGTGTACAATCATGGCTCCGTTTCTAGAAAATTCTCAGAGAACTTTGGGTAGTAAGATTTACATTTGTACATTGTAGAAAAGGTGTGGTTTAGATAGTCAAATGTCTCTCGAAAGTATTCTCTAGCTTTCTTTTGCTTTGATAAAGATATCTGAAACATTATGTGGGAAAAATCAATGGGAAAAGAAAATTTTGCTGGGCAATGGTGCCCTCAAGTGGCACAAAATGTTCTCTGACTTCAAAATCAAGATTGTACCAGCCAGGACAAAATCTTGGAAGCCCCTGCTGCCCGTAATCCTCCTCTGCTTACTTTATAAATTGTAGTCTCAATAGATGTGTTTGTATTTTTTCGTTGTTTGTAGTACGTGTTTTTTGATCTTTTTATGTACCTTTTATACAAAGTTAAAGTACCAAAGAAAAAACATTATTATTTATTAAAACTCATCTGTTTTACTAGGGAATATCTTACAATTCTATTTTGTGATACTACACTTGATCTTAGCCAAAAGGCCGAGAAGCGATTCTATTTTGTGATAGTGTTTACTTGATAGTGAAAAAAAGTTGTATTTCTTTGAACAAAAAAATAAATATGTAGTTCAGATTTTCCCTAATTCTCAGAGGACTTCCTGGATTTTACTGATTGACTGATCAGTGCCGGAGATTAAACCCAGTGCCTCTTGCATGCTAGGCTAAATTAGCACTTGACCCGCAGCCCTAATTTTAGTATAATAAAGTCGACTCAACTGAAGGCAAATCTGAAAGTAGAATAGGTATCTATGATGAGATGAGTGAGGTAGCTGGGTTATGTTATTGGTAAATTAAACCTGAGTTTTTCTTGAAGACTGGATTTTAAATGACCTGACATGCCAGGGGTCATGAGTAAGCACACTGAAAAGGGACGCCATGTCCCACTTCATTCAAAATGAAGATGAAGAGACACTTGATTAGAAAGCAGTGTGTCCTTCTGAACTATTTCCTTCTAGTTCCTCTCTGGGCAGATCTGCAGGCTGAAGAGCTTACTTTTTGCTGTTGGAGACTGCTTTGCCGCTGGTGGGTCCATGTGGTTCGAGCTTGAGCCAGCCACTCCTGCACGCCAGGGCCCTGCGTGGCCGTGAGGTCCACATCGCCCTCCTCCTTCTCTTGCGCAGCTCCCTGCTTTTAATGGGGCACAAATCAAGAGTCAGGTTGCCCACTGGAAAACATTAACCCAAGTGGAGGGAAGATTCTTCTGGTGTGGTCTGTACAATGACACCAAAGTAGCTCCCTCTGGATGTGCAACCACATATTTAAAAAGATGGTAACACAAAACCTGTGTTATGGTATTTTCAAGACTGAGAATAATAAACAGATGACCGTGCCCAGAAATATTTGAGGGGGAAACCCATCGATTTCTAATGTGGTTGCTGGATATTATTCCAGAATTTTTCCACAAAAATATAATGCTAGATCCTTTTATGAGTTCTTAAGTCACACAAAGGTAAAAATGTTACTCAAATGATCATTACATGTTACTGGCTCTCCTGTGGAAGCATTATCCTGCCACCTTCTCTACTCAGGTCACACAGTAGATACCAGACATACTCAGAGCAAGTACTTGCTTCCCAGAGACATTTCTGGAAAGCTACTAACCAAAGAAATCTCAATGTCTTTGTAGAACACTAAGCCCTTAGCGCTGTAAGGTAGGCAGCACATTCTAGAATTCACGAAGAGCCTAAATTTGCTCTTCAGATCCTATGGAAAAAAATTCACTATCTCACACAGGCAAAGAGCCCAACCAAGGGCTTCCCAGAGGCCGAGTGTCCTCTGTCCCAGACGCCACACACCACACCCTTGGACTCTTGTTTGCAAGGCTGCGGGATGCGGTCAACCACAGAAACTCAACTCCCAAAGCACTTTAGCATGCCCCAGCCTTGGACTTTATAAGCCTTCGCTGTCCACCCTCTGTGGGCCCTCGTTTTGAATGAGTTCTAAAATTCTTGTCTGCTGGTTATACAGCCGTGTTTACAGACTGTCTTATGAAATAGAGTCTAGTCAAATCTGAGAAATCTTCAAGTGACTCCTTTCAAAAAATAGGATAATAAAAATTTTTAGCTGGGTGCAGAGATGCATGTTTGTTATCCCAGCACTGGGGAGCCTGAAGCAGGAGAATCATGAGTTTAAGGCCGGCCTAGACTGCATGGTTGAGATATTGTCTCAAAAAAGAAAAAAAAAAATCACTTAAATGTTGGCACAAAAAAAAAAAAATGTTGGCACAGTGGGTTACCATTTTACAAACTCAAAAGATTCACTGAGCCTTTAGAGTTATGTGGCATGAAAATCAAAGGTGCGATTTCTGGAAAGTGCTGCTCTTCACCATCACACTAGCCTGTTGCAGGCTTTCATTAAGTTTAGTTAAGAACAAAGGCAAAAAAGTAAATATTTCTCACTCAGCAAGAGTTCAGCCTTCCTGCTTGATTATTCTAAGGGAATTGGAAAGGCACTGTTACGGTTCAGATCTAAAATGCACCCCCCCATTCTCAGGTCTTTGGAAGGTGAGTGGACCAGAGGGGCTACTGGACTCACTGGTGGGTCAATCCCACGATGAGTTCAGTGCTGACTGTGCTGTTAGGAGGTGGGGCCTGGCTGGAGGCGGGTCACTGAGAGAGTGACCCAGAAGGATGTGCTTTGTCACCAGCTCTTCCCTTCTCTCTCTGCTTCCTGGCCACCATGATGTGAGCAGGCCTCCTTCACTGTCTTTCCACCACATGTTTCTACCTCGGACCCAATTGATTTGGACTGAACCCACTAGAAAGTGTGAACCAAATAAACCTCTCCTCCTGTAAGTTGTGGATGTTGAGTATTTTGTCCCAGAGATGGGAAGATGACTAACATATTTGATTGGAATTAATTCTGAATGAAAACCTTTCTACCTATATTTGTACATCAAAGGATAAATTACACGATTTTAATACAACTCATCCAATAAATACATATGAAGTGCCAGCCAGTGTTCTAGGAGTTCTGAGTATTCTGCAAAGTCAGCCAAGGACTGGTGGAGACACGGACAATACACAGATAAGAGGGCCACAAAGAAGGGGAAAGGAGGCAGAGGGACTGACATGAAGGGGAGGCGAGTTCAGGGTGGTCAGAGAACATTTTTAGGAGAGAAAAGTGCCCTGAGATCTGAATAATAAGATACTCCCAGCCTGGCCCAGATCTAGGGATGGCACCACAGGCCTAGGGAGAAGCTGGTGCTGAAGCCCTACGGGGAAAGACATTTGGCATTTCAGAGAGAATCGCTGTGGTTCAGTGAAGGAAGGGGCGGAGCAGCGGACAGCTGATACGTTCTATGGGTTGCTTCCCCAGAGGAGTTACCCTCCATCTGTGGTGGGGCTGCCGCCTCCTCCCCTTAATTCATGGGTAGTATCCATCATCTCCACTGATCTGTCCTGACTGTCCATCTTTCCCACTTACCTTCGGAGTTTGGACATTCCGTATGCCAGAGAAATGGACAGGGTCAGCTCCCTATTCAGTTTCCCTCACTGGTATCTCATGAGCAAAGCAGAGAATGCTGGACTATACTTCGCCTCTGCACCACTAGCATCAGTGTTGGAAGCCACATGAACTGAAGCACTCAGTGAACCTACGGGTGGTACCGTGGGTACCGATGTGGGCTTGGAGCTCACGTGACGCCGCAAATGTTTCCTTTCTTTCCCTTCCTTTCCAGTTGTCCAGCAAGGGAACATGGCGTGCTTCGGTAGAAAACCAAGTATGCCCTTCATCTAAAACATGCTACTGTATCTGTATCTTGCAGTCCTGTTCAGAATGGGTGACTGGTCACACCCAGTTCACTAAACTCCCCTCCCACCAAGGCACATCTCTCAAAGATAAACAGCCATTTGTGTGAAGCGAGTGGTTGGGGTGGGTGGGCAGCCTTCCAGTGCTGAATCCCACGATTATCCGAATGTAACAGTTCCCACCACCTAGGAGGACTCCATCCCCAAGATAAGAGCTAAGCGATCCTGGTTCTTCCAGGCAAGGAGGGACTAGCAGGTCAAATGGCACCTGTAGTGAGTGACACCTTCAAGAGTCAGTGCATGAGACTGAAGTATTCTCCAATCAGAGCTGTGCCAACTGACAAAATAGTAGCCTTGACCATGACCTGCTGACCCTCCTTTGTGGGACCCAGGCCACTTCCTGCCTGTGGTCCTCTCTGGCAAAAGCTTTTCTTCAGAGTCCAGTCTGGAGATCCCCTTGGAGAGTGCTCAAAGCCTCACTACCCGGTTGCCCTTCTCAGGTTCCAATCCTTGGATTCAGAACATTATTTCCAAATTCCTCGCACCAAATTTGTGGTTGTAAAAAGTGGCAACCGAAATAAATGTCAGCCCTTGAGAACAACTTGCTCACTTTTACACACACAGGCATTCAGATTCCAAGACTTAACACTAGGAAGGGAATCTTCTCTGAGTAATGGAGTTCACAGCTTCAGAGGAGAAAGCAGATGTTTAGTACATTTTCTATGTGGTTATGTTCAGTTTTCACTCAGTGAATTTCTCTGTCACTGAATAGTCATTTTGAAACCTAAGACTTGGACCGCAGGGAGCAGAGAATGATTAAGAATCCAGGTCTAGTTTCCTTTCCTTTTTCCCCGGAATGAGAAGGCACTGCCAGGAGGAATACAAGTCTGGTGATTACTTTCTGTGCAGTATCATAGTTTTCTTCTCTAGGGAATAGGAAATAAGGTGGCTTCCATCACCTGGGCCCCACTGGGTGGGGCTAACTAAACTGTTGATTTTGGAGATACTAGAACAGTAGCCACTTTTGCCAGGAACATTCTTTGGAAGATTAGTGAGGACTAGGAAATGCTAAACATTAAATATTTCTTCATAAAGCATTTTATTGTTTACATAGGACAAACTCTCTGCTCCTTTGATAGATGATCATGTGTGGAAATGGCTGACAGTTATGAAGAAATATATTCATATTTCAAGAGATATTTTGGAGATATTTTTACATGCCCTTAAAATCAGTACTTCTTCATGTAGAGACACAAGAATTTGATTATTCACCAATACTCATATAAATTCAATTAGTTAAAAAGAATAAGGTAGTAGTAGTTAATACTACTCCACAGACACAGCAGCAGTGAGAACTCTGTGTTAGGGGTGGAGTTGTGGTTTACTGGTAGCGTGTATGGTTGGCATGAACAAAGCCCTAGTTCAATCCCCAGCCCTGGAACGGAGGAAGTAAGTAAGGAAGGCAGAAAGGCAGGCAGGCAGGCAGGCAGGCAGGAAGGAAGGAAGGAGGGAACGATGAAAGGAAGAAAATAAGCAAAGAAGGAAGGAAGGAGGGAGGGGAAGAATTGTGTGCCAATAGCCACATAAGACTTACAAATGTGTTCCAATTAAACAGTGCAACGTCACTAATTTCTGCATTTAATGGAAAATGTTTTTCCCACTTAACTTTAGCTAACTGGTTTTCTATGTGA
>PVJO010009233.1:0-70566 GCA_004026905.1 Hystrix cristata
AAGAGCAGGAGGCCGATGTTGAACAGGGCAGGAAGGGACATCATCAAAGCGAAGAGCAGCGTGCGGATCCCCTTTGCTCCTTTGATCAGACGAAGGATTCGGCCAATCCTGGCCAGCCGGATCACTCGGAACAGGGTGGGGGACACAAAGTACTTCTCTATCAGCTCGGCGAGAAACATTCCTGTGTGAGGGGTTGTGGAGGAAGGAGATACTTAAATATTGTGCTATTGAAAATCATGATTCTAAGTTTTTTGTTTGTTTTTTGAGACAAAGTCTCACTATGTAGTTCGGGGGGGGCTTGAACTCACTATGTAGTCCAGGCTGGCCTCGAACTCATGGTCATCCTCCTGCCTCAACCTCCTGAGTGCTGCGACTTCAGTTGTGTGCCACCATGCCTGGATGATTCTAAATTTTTTTTCTGCCCTCTTATCTCTTATGAATTCAGGGCTGTTAAATTATATTGACTTCAATTTCTAAAATTCAAATAATATGCCAAAAAGAAAATTATATATCACCTCAAATACAGCTAGTGATTGTTGACTAATATTCCATATTTTGTTGAGTGTCACTTAGATATTCTTCTGTACATGTAAATGCATATGCACACACGGTCATTTCATATGATTTTGTACATTTTCTTTGTAACATGTTTTCATCAATGTGTCATACGTCATACAGACATTTACTACACAAACAATCATTCTCGTAGTTGTACAACATTCTTTCAAAATAATCACATATTTAAGAATAGCATTTATGGTTATTTCCTATTTTTTAGCTTAAAATGAATGTCTAAATAAGCACATTTTCTTAGCCGCAAGAGTATATCTTTTGAAAATACCTAATAGAAGTTGGATCAAATGGTATATTTAAAATTTTGTTATTTATTGCCAAGTTTATCAAGAAATTCTATACAAATTAATATTCTGAGCAAGTGTTTGAAGGTGCTCATTCACCATGTTCACTGATAGTGGGCGCTACACTTTTCCCAGAAAACTTTTACAGTGTTTAAATTAGTCTATTATTATAATTTAGTTGCACTTCTGGAAAAATAGTATATATATTCTCATTTTTTGAATATTTTGAATAAATTGTTTTAAACTTTTTTTTTTTTGCCTGAGTAAAATCTTTGCATATTGTGCTATTAGAACATTTACTATGTTGTCATCAGTCTACAAAACTATTTTTTCTATTAGAAGCCTTGAACTTTGTTAGACTTATACATTGGATAAAATTTCCTGTTTTATAATTGTCTTTTGATTATTTTTTTTGTGTGGTGAGTTTTCTCCCATATAATATTTTGAGTTTTATGCAATCATATCCTTTGTTTTTTGTTTTGTTTTTTCTTTATAGACTCGGGTTTGTGTCATGAATAGAAAGACTGTTCAAGTTCATGGATATAAATTTATGGTCATATATTTTCTACTTCCTTTTTTTAAGAACAGTAATATTTGATTTATGTGATTTTTTTTTTGCTGAATAAATTAGTAACTCTCTATATACTGTAGTTTAAGTTTGAACTATCTCTTTGACCTTGTATTTTTAAGCAATGTTATTATTATCACTGATGCTACAGTATTCTTACAATTCTTAATACTGAATATGATAAGCCACCTCTCATTATGCTGTTTTCTTCCAGGTGACTTTTAGGATGATTTAGACTTACTTTGTCAGTTTATCTACCCCCACTATATAACGTATTCATTAATATTTTCATTGATTTTATAAATTCATTCACAAAATGATCGTAATTATAGTGAGAGACTTCTTTTCCAAGCACAATATAAGCCTTTTGATTATTTCAAACTTTTTTGTCCTTTATGTTTTTTGTAGAAGTCTTAAACATGAAAGTTGTTAGTAGACAGTTCACTTTATTTATATTGCAAATGAAAGAAATTCTTCTTCAAGTGTATTTTCTAACTCTTCTCCCTATATCAATTATTAGTATTCATACGTGTAATTTAAAATTCAGTCCTTCTGAATTATAATTCATTTTATTTTTAGTTGATTCTTTTCATTTTATAACAGTGCCATAAAACAGAGAGGGGAAGAGCATTTGAGCCCTGGTTATAATATATATGCACCGAGCTGTTTTCATATCTAGTTGGATTAGTTGAAACTGTTAATAAAAAAAAAAAAAAACAAGGTGATAGAAGAGGTTTTTTTTTTTTAACTTAATAAGAATGGTTCCATTCTTTTTATTATTAGCAGTACGAAATCACTACCTAAGTTTTAATTTGTTTTCTTATGTCTTAACTGCAGTATATGGTGATGGTATTCTTTTTCAAATTTGATTTTAAATACTCATACCAAATATGTGGCACTCAATATTATACTTTCAGGTTATGTGACTTATAGGTTAATTTTTCTGGGTCTTTTGTGTCATTTTTGAGTTTCATTTGTTCTAAATGATCTTCAACATCCTTCTTATTTAAAATTTATAAATAAATATAATCCTAAAATTTATGTGTGTAAAGATAATGCAAAAAAGAGAAAAAGTAGCTATTATAAGGATGGTGCTTGGTTGAGAAACGATTTCATTTTACAGACTGGTCAAGGATTAAAGTGTGAAGAAGGAAGCTAACATTCATAGAGACTTTAAATACAGGAATAACTTTCAGAGTAGTACTCCATTGTGTATATATCCACATTTTGTATTCATTCATCTGTTGATGAACATACAGGCCACTTGCAAGATACAGCTGTTGTGAGCTGTGCTGTTATAAACACGGGCAAGCACGGATCACTATAATATGATCTCTTCAGCCATATTGGGAAGATACACAGAAGTGGAACCTGGAACACAGGGATTCTGACAGACATTTTTGCTTTGTTTCTAAGATTCCTTCTTATACTTTTTTTTTTTTTTAATGGTGCCGGGGGATTGAACTCAGGACCTTCAGCTTGCAAGCCAAGCACTATAACCACTGAGCTAAATCCCCAGCCCCACTCTTTTATTATACTAATTTACTCAAAAGTAAGTTTACATTTAATAAGTCAGATTCTTCTCTGAGCATATGTGAGTTTAGTTTATTTAAAATTAAAATTTGCTTAATAACTGGCCTTACCTACAATGGAGAGAATTACAACCACAAAATCAAAAATGTTCCATCCCACTGTGAAGTAGTAATGTCTGAGGGAGACGAGTTTCAGCACACATTCCCCGGTGAACAGGATGATAAAAACAACGTTGATCCAGTACAAAACATCAGTCATTTCTTTACTTTGTCCCTCTTTTTCCACCATCATGGTTACCATATTGAGACAGATAAGAACCATGATGGTGATGTCAAAAGCTTGGTTTGTTACTAGGTCAAATATGCATCCTTGGAATTTGTTCTGTAAGTGAGAAAATGATATGAAAAGTAGAGTAAATATTTCAAGTAGTACTATATATGTAGGTGTGCAAAAATGACAAATGAAAGTAATTTGAAATTTAACGTGTTATATATATTTATATAAATTATATAAATAGTTTATACACATATACATTTACCCCTGGCCGGGGAATCGGCTTTTGTGGTTTCTTAGACCCCAGCTTTTTCATTGCATTATAGTATTTCTTCTGTTCTTCTGTCATGAAGATGTCTTGGCCTCCGAGGTAAAAAATTAAAGAAAAATCCAGTTAAAACCAGAATCATTGTGTAGTTTTTTCTTTGATTCTTAAAATAAGTAAAAAAGTATTAATATGGGAATTGTTTGCATTTTATTATGTACACAGCCATTATACATAAAATCCATCTTAAAGAATTACCTATGCATAGCCACATAAGCCTCCATATATAGTATAATGTACATATACAAAATAGAAACATTACATATAACTATGATTGGTTCAATTACATTTTTATGTACTAACTTGTGTTCTTTTAGAGTATGTGCTGATATTTCACTTTATCTGCTATTTGTCTTACCAGGCATTTTATTGTTAAGCAACAGAGAAATTGGGAACAGGTACAACAAATAGTAGTAAATTTTTTTGATGACTTGGCTAGTGTTTAGGACTCTTAGAAGGGGTAGAGGCCAGGATAAATAACTAAAATAATTTTATATTCATTTATATTTATTCAGTATGCTATCACTCCCTTATCAGAGAAAAATGAATACAAAATGAGTAAGTCACCTACATTTCTGTATCCACATTTGTATCTACGTCTGTATCACAAGAAATGTTTTAGCTCTTTATTTCCAAAAAATGAATTTCAACATAAATACTTACTGGGCATCAAAATTAAGCATGACAAAGTTCTAGCTACTAAAGAAGTTACCAATAACTAGACACACAAAAAAACTGAAAGACTTCATCATTGATTGTATAAAATGTAATATGATCATTAAATTTCAACAGTAGAAAGCTAACAACCAAATAAGATTTTACTCTTTTTACACTAGAAAAGCCTAAATCTCATAGAGAGGTGGTATTCCTTTAGGATTTGTTAGTTTCTTTAAATAAACTGTGATTTTTACAGATTTGCATATTCCACATTGGTCTGTAATAAAACCCTTTCAAAACCATAACATTAATTAGAATAATCCATGTAATTAGGGATGCATTTTGTGAATTTATGATTCTGAAATCCTTCTGAAATACTCCAGTAGGGTCCTGCAGTTGAAAATGACCTGATCTTGGTTTCCTTTTAGTTCTCTTGGATTAAGTAACATTCGGCTTCCTATTATACTGTATTTCGAATCGAATACCTAATTATTGCAGTCTTTCTTTTTATCTTAGAATGTTTGAATTGACCTTTCCTCTAATTCATATGCGGTCTTTCTCTAACTATGGTACTCATCTGGTCAGTTGTCGCTTGGCAATCTACAGCGAGGCAAGCTGCACGCCAGTGTTGAAGGAGGCTCGTGCACACCACGGCTTATTAGTGGGGCTTTACGTACCACCGTGCTTAACCCTTACCAGCAGGGCTGGGAATGCACTGAGGATAAAACTCAATTACAGGTGAAAATCAAGGCAGCAGGTTTTGTCTTCGTCTAATGATTTCTTTGAGGAAGGGTGGAATGAAATGAACAGGAGATTTTGAAATGTTCCAAGAGAGACCCTTGTGTTGTTCTGAGCTACTGTAGATTGTGTGGGACCTACGCAAATACACCCCTTTAAAAGCTAAGGGGGAGGGCTGGGGATTGAGCTCAGTGATTAGAGTGTTTGCCTTGCAAGCACCAGGGCCTGAGTTCGATCCCAGGCACCACAAAAAAAAAAAAAAAAAAAAAAAAAAAAAAAAAAAAAAAGCTAAGGGGGAGAAATCCTGTAAGTCAGGCTGGCCTACCAGGAAGTCACACTTTATGTCAAAGCTGCATTACACATTAGTGTAGGCTACTGTATCTTTGTTTAAATTCCATCTCTGTTGTCCTTAGATAAATTTCTCAATCTCTTTAACTACAGATCACCTTATTGTATTGTAACTGCATCATTAATTTTTGAAAGGATCAATTGAGTGTGTGCTAAACACTCAGCATAATGCTGGTACATAGCAAGCACTCAACACATTTGAGTTACTACAAGTTTCGCATCCTTCATCTGAAAATCTGAAACCTGAATGTTCCAAATCTGAAGCTTTTTGATCACCAATGTGGTAGATAAGTGGAAAATTGCACACCTGACTGGCTATGGGTAGCACCAATGTTGCAGTCACACTAAAACACAGCATATAATCAATCATCTATTGCATAACATGCATATGAGACATAAATACATTTTGTTTGTGGCATTGGGGCCCATTGCCAAGGTATCTCACTATATACATAAATATTCCGAAATCCAAGAATATCTGAAATTGGTAACACTTCCAGTCCTTATTTAGGGTAGTTATTATTAATTTCCTTCATAAAGTTGTAGTTACTGGAAGGGGTTGTTTTACTTAGAATTTCCTCACGGGTGCCCAGGTCTGAACTAAGCATTCAAATAAATATGTTGCATAATTTTCCCATTTATAACCTGAACTCCCTAATAACTAACATTTTAATCTTTGGTATTATGCTTTTTGATTAACTATTAAACCTAATTTTTACATGACTGTATTAAAGGTGAAAAGAATACTAATGTGGATAATGGATAGTTGGAAAAACTAGTAAGGTGGGATTGGTTAGAAAGACATATGAGTAAGCCAGGCGTGGTGGCACATTTTTGTAATCCCAGATGCTCAGAAGGCTGAGACAGGAAGATCTCAAATTCAGACCAGTTTAGACAATTAGTGAGACCACATACTGGGCATGGTTCAGTGGCTGAGCAGTCTCCTACTATGCACGAGGTCCTGGGATCCACCCCATATATTACCACAAAGAAAAAGAGAGGGAGAGAGAGAAAAGGAAAACAGGGAAAACAGTGTGGGTAAAGCTATAAATTGCTTTTAAAAAAGAGGCAACACTGCATTGTGGGAAAAACATGGCCTTTGAGGTCAGGCAGATAGACCTCTTCCTCTACTTGTGCTTCCTCAGTCATGCGCACTAATGGTAGCGTCTCAGTGCAGGCACCCGCCTTAGCTGGGAAGCCAGCACCCCAAATTATTCCCTTCAGTAATTACTTCTCATCCCTGTGAAATTCTCTTTTCTTGTAGGTGGTGCCACAGCCACAGAAACTCATTTCACTGACAAGAAACCCAAGGTTTAGACCCTATTCTCTTGGAAATCACAAACACCCCTATAGATTCTACCACCTAAAATGTCTTAATTGAATGCACTCTCTTCTCTGTTGCCAAAAAGGTGTTGCATACAGTAAGTGTGGGCCGGGAGGTAGGTAAAGCATGGTCTAAACTTGGATTCTAGACCACATTGTGTGAATCACTAAATTACTTTTGATAAAAGTCCAGTCTCATAGTCTCCAGAAATAGGCACTGGGGTTAGATTTATGATCTAACCTTCTAGCTGTCAGTCTACACACAAGTAGCATAACCTCTCCCAGAGTTAACTAGTGATACTTATGCCTTCTCTGTCTTACACACGTGAGGTGCTTTATGCAGGATGCCACATACACGGGTGTCCTAAGAGACATCAGTGCCTCGCTCCTGTGTTCCTCCTGCCTCGAAATGCTTCTGCGACATAGTTACTACTAAAAACATCTAGTGTGTCTTTTCAGATCTGCTTTCAACAAGGTCAAAATTTCTTTTTATTATTTTTCTTCTCAAATCTAAACTCCACCCAAACTGCAGAGGTTGCTGTTCCTCTTTCATTGCAGGCTCCTCTATCAGCACAATGCTCGTGCTCTTACAATTCTGTTACCCACATTGGGATGATCCATTTGTTCATCTCCCAGTTCCTACAGGTCCTCCTACCAATCTCCCCTGTCAGTTCCTACATGTCCTCTCACCACTCTGCCCAGTCAGTTCCTACAGGTCCGCTTACTGCCATTCCCAGGCCTGCTCAAAAGTGACATGTAAATTTTTCATTAGCTGTATCAATTTTTCCATCTGACTGCTCATATACATTTTTATTGTTGTTAATTTCTCTTTCTGCATTTATCACTGTTATATTGTAGTATTTGGGAATATGGCATAGTAGGGTCCCTAAAAGAACAGACCAAATATTTTAGATACATGAATATGCTACTTGTTCTGTTGAAACTCTATTGCTTACTGGATGTATGATTTTGATAAATTACCTAACTTCTCTGTGCCTTTTATCATTTAAGGCATTAATAATGATAATAATAATAATAGTCTTGGTTGGTATTTTGGGCAGGATCTTTATCCCAAAACGATACGCTAAAGTCTTAACCCTCGAACCTCAGACTGTCACCTTACTTGGAAATGGCGTTTGTGCAGGTGTAATGCAGGCAAGGTCAGACTGGAGTAGGATGCAGCCTTAATCCATTGTAACCGGTGTCCTTTTTTGGAAGAGGGGCAAGATGAGTGCGTGCGACCATAGACAGAGAGACTGGAGTCACACTGCCATGAATCAAAGACTATCTGGATAATCAGAAGCTGGCAGAGACCAGAAAGGAGCCTTCGCTGGAGGCTTTGAAATGTGTGCTGCCCTTCGGTTTCGGACTTCTAGCTTCCAGATCTGTGACAGAATATGTTGCCCTTTTAAGTCATTCGTGGTGCTTTGGTATGGCTGCGCTGAGAAACTAATACAATTAGTGTGGACCTTACGGAAAGGCACATCTCAGGACAGTGCCTGATTACAAGGTTCAAGAGAACTTTTTTATGTGCGCATATGTGTGGTACTGGGGATTGAAGCAGAAGCCTTCCCACTGAGCTGTATCTCCAGCACTTTTTTACTTTTAGTTTGAGAGAGAGAGTCTCTCTAAATTACTAAGTTTTGGGTCAGGGATTTAGCTCAAGTGGTACCACGTTTGCCTAGCAAGCAGAAGACACTGAGTTCAATCCCCAGCACCCTCCCATCTACTTAAATTATTAAGTTTCTCAGGTTGGACTGGAATCAGTGATCTTCCTGCCTCAGCCTCCCAGAGTGCTAGGATTATAGGTGTGTGTTGCTTTGCCTGGCTAACAAATCTTAATTTTTGTTAGCTGTATCATTCTTTTTTTCCTGTCATAATGTAAACTGCTTGAGCTCAAGAGTCATATTGTATGTCATTCTACCTAAACACAAGCTAATATATGACACACAGATAGTGGCTCTGAAGAAAATAGAATAACTACTTATGAAATGTGTTTTGGATGAGTAATTAGTGAAATTTTCTTAATTATTCAATCCTCTATAGGGAATACTGGAGAAAATGTAATTGTTGATAGACTGAATACAATCGTTGTGATTTAGGAAATTATTCTCTGCACAAAAATGAGTAAGATTAAGCTTTGTATACTTGCCCCATCGTTCGAAAACTAAATAAAGTGCTAGTGAAAATACTGATTGAAATCAAATTAAAAGAGTTGGGAAAATAACTGTTCATTTCTTTTCAGTACAATTAAAGAAATATTTGAATACTTATCTTCTTTTTTTGTTGGTTGAAATTATCTATGATGACACCAATGAACAAATTCAGAGTAAAGAATGACCCAAAGATGATAAAGATGACAAAATAAATATACATATAGAGGTTGTATTCATATTTGGGCTGCTGGTCTACCTATAAAATCAATAAAAGCAGTTTGTTCACAATAACATTCATCATTTTCATTTTTTCATGCCTTGACAAAGTAATGCTAAGAATGCTACTTCAGGTAAACTTGGTATTTTAAAAGCCACAGCATTGTTGAGGCTTAACATAGTTATTCTTTAAAAGCTATTCAATATTAAACAAGTATTTTATAGATGACTTCTATAGATGACTTCTTCAAATGACCCTAAAGGACCTAGTCATATGTAGTACTCATTGTAAGATTGGTAAGACTATGTAGTAAGTAAATGACCTAATGTACATTTTTATATTTCCAGAAAAACCTGTAAAGTAGAGGAAGCCGTATTTATGTAAATTTTTACTTTTTGCTTGGCTAAAAAATATCTTTGCTGTGTTTCATGATGGTGTAAACTAACCAGTAATCTTTAAAATTTCTTCGTGTGGAATTTATTTCATATAAACTCTTCCAAGGTGCTTCAGAATATAAAGGAGTAAAAACCATGAAGAAAAGTTATTCTATTTTTATTGTGACAAATTAATATTTACTGAGCATTTATTATCGCCAGTCTATTCTAAGAACTCTACTTGTACTTTCTTATTGGATACTCATAACAACCCTCTGAAGTAGGTACTGGATTATTTTACTTTCATGGAGGAATAAGCTGAGGATACACAGGGCAAAGTGCTTTGCTCAAAGTCAGTTGCAGAGTATGGATGATGTGGTGGAGTCACAATTCAAGCCAGGCTCTGTCTCCAAATGCTATACTCATAGCTAGTAGGCGAGTATCAGGTTCATTGGAGGTGTACATGCCCAGGGCTTCATAGAACTATAATTAGAAAACACTGAACTAAACTAAGGAACTTTTTAAAATTATACGTTTTAATGGAAATATTGATCAATACTTACATTGACAGAATCGACTGCTGCATACATAATATCCATCCATCCCTTGAAGGTGGCCTGTAAATACCACATTTATACAATCAGAATGTGAGGAGGTTCATGCTGTAAAATTACCATAAGTATAGTTCTGTCTATTTAACATTATATTTATTACATAATGTTGCATTGGTAAGTTTTGCTTTATTTCAAAATACCAATTTAATATAAACATGTTTTTAAAAAGAGGACAGATTCCTAAGTCATATTCTAATTCTTAGTCTTAATTATTTACAAGTTATTATAATTGCCTATGAATTTTGAATATGTTCTTTCATTTTTTCATAAATGGAAAAGAATTTCATGAATGAAGCAGGAAACATTTTTTTCCATTTTTAAAGGATTTTCTTTATCAGTAGGAAGTTCTTCTCATTCCCCTGTAGGTTAATGCTGGAAGTCCAATAAAACAACTTAACAACTTTTTTTTTTTTTTTTTTTTTTGAGACAGGGTCTGGCTATGCAGCAGGCTGGCTGTGAACTCACTATATAGCCCAGGCTGGCCTTGAACTTGTGGCTATCCTCCTGCCTCAGCCTTCCGAGTGCTGGGATTACAGGAGTGTGCCACCGTGCCTGGCTTGATGTGACTATTTTTGAAGCAGTGTTGAGAAGGTACAATGGTAAAGATTCAAGTTACACTGAATAGTTAATTGCCAGTTAATAACTGAAGGGCAGCAAAGTAATGCTTCTTAACCATGCTGTATGCATACATTCTCAGAAAGATAAACTATTTTAAAAGTCATGTCATACTTTCACTTAAATTTCTAGTTTACAGAATATTTAAATCATGGCCAAGATTTTTCACTGTATATCCAAATGTTTATGAAAAGAGTCACTTACAACTTGAAGCAAAGACAAGTAACCGAGTCCAACATTGTCAAAGTTCACTTTCAGGTTTTTCCATCGCACATCTGCGGTACCATTCATAAGGGCAAAGCACTCGGAACGATTTTGAACACTACTTTCTGGAAACCGTAACCCATCTGTGGTGTTAACACACTCATAGAACTTGCCAGCGAACAGATTTACTCCCATGATGCTAAATATTAGCCAGAATATGAGACACACAAGGAGTACATTCATGATGGAAGGAATTGCTCCGATGAGGGCATTCACAACCACCTACCATTAAAAAGAAAGAAAAGAGCAAGTGAGATTAGTTAAAAAAAAAAAAAAAGGTTAAAAAGAAACAGCAAGATGTATCATGTACAGGTACAAATTCCCTCTGATGAGTGTAATCACTATGTATATCTAAAATGTACCATTAAAATAAAATTTTAAAAAGGGTTAAATACACGACATCGATGCAGGGTTAAAGAAATTAGAGGAGCCACTTTTAAATATTTAAGTCATTGAGTCAACTAACTGGCATGTCTATATCGAATGCCTACTGTATTCTTGGTAGTATTGTCAGGAAGATGAATTGTGACATGAGCTCTGTGAGCAACTAATTTACAAATTAAATGATTAACATAGTAAAATTATTGGCAAAAAAACACAAGACAAAACCACCAAGATAATATTACAGTTTAAATAAACAGAAAATAAAAATAATAATCCAAAAACCTGATACTGATAAGATGAGGTCATAAAATCTGCACATTCTAGAGAAGAAAAAAGGTATAAATATAAACGAGAAAAAGGAATTAGATGTATGTTTGACGTCTCATAATACCAGAATTACTAGCTTATTAAGGGTTCCTCCATACCGGAAAAGTACTAATATATATGGAGTTAGGACTAGGAGCCTTAGAAGTTTGAACTCTTTGAATTTAGGTGGTTCCACAAAATGAGAGAAATCTTGAACTTATTCTTCTAAATCTAAAAATGTCTTCTATTTAAGTACTTCATCAAATATAGGTAGTGCTGTTCTCAGTTAAAACAAAATGAGGAATAGTTTGTCTTTAGAATGTTCCTTATTTTTGCTTTACAGCACTTCTTCTGCTATTTATCACCAGTGATCCTACTGCTTCAATTTTCCTCCATGGCAACTGCTGCAGTATTTTTACTCTCCAGATTTGCTAAATTACTCCATCCTTCAAAACCTACAAAACTTCGTACACTTCAATTCTAGTCCTCAAAATGTGATGAAGAGTAATTTTCTAGGAAAACAGCATTGTGGCCCTTCTTTCTTTTCCAACACATTAAGCAGGTTCTCAAGACACCTCCCAGCAGGGATACTGGGGATCGCACACCATCTGTGGCACTGCCTAGAACAGGGGCTGGTAAACATATTCTTCAGTATTTTCAGCCTATGTGGGTTTTGTTATCTCTATTGCAACTATTCGGTTGTGCCATTGGAGCCACGGATCACATATAAATGGGTGTGACTGTGTTCTAATAAAACTCTCTTCACAAAAAATAACGAATCCACTTGTGGAGTGTGGACTGTTGACCCCTTATTCACAGCAATGACTATTACTCTGGGGTCCACAGACCAGCAAAAGCTTCACTGAAAATGACATAATATGATATTCATTATGGTTATGTTTTCTTTCTGGAGAGATGATGAACTTTCATCAAATCCTTACAATATACATGACTTGCAAAAAGATTGGGGAAATCCAGACTAGCAATGAAGTTCACAGGCCTTAGCAAGTCTTCTCTTTCATCCTGATTTCTTGCTACCTCCTCACTATGCTTATCAACTAAGCATGCTGATCCTTCTGGCCATTTCCCCAATCACCCGGCACACTCAATGGTGCACCTCTAAACAGTGTAGTGTCTGCTCTGCAGGTCGGTCTGCCTGTGGCTTGGGACTTGCTGTCTCAGCTGCGGCTCCAGCGGCAACTCACTGGGAAGCTTTCTCTGACTTTCCTAGCAGCACTTCTTGCACCGTAGTATTCCTGTAGCACCCTGTAGTTCCTGTTTTATAACAGGCACCACAGAACACTATTCCTGCATCTGTCTGCTCTGTGACAGTTGACTCTACTCACTCTTAGAGGAATGAGGGCCCATTTATCATTGTACTATATGCTTTTCCTGGCAGAAGAGATGTTAAGAGTGATAGATGCACATCGCTCTGATGAGATACCAGATGGGCACGTCAACAAGGTTAAAGAGCCTCGGGATTCCAAGGAAACTCGCCACAAAATGCCTCAAATGTATCATTTTATTTTTGGTCCACAATAACCCTTCCATGCAAAGATTTCCTCCCAATACTCAGCAAATGTAAGTATTATTTGCCCTCAAAATATATTAAAACACTTTTCTAAATCAAATTCACCAGTATTATGAATAAAGAACAAAGAGTAAATACTGTAAAGTTATACACTGGTGTAATCACCAGAGGAAGCGGTTTTAGAGGGACAAGTATATTCTCTGCCTGTGAAAAACCAGGAAACCATTGCTCAAATACTAGGATCAATCACTAGTTCTGGGTAGAGTGTAAAAATATACTAATGATCAAAACATTCGGTGAATAGCAAAGAATTCCAAAGCCACATTTCTACATAAAATGAAATGTAGTTTTTATTCTTATAAAGAATTTATATAAGTTTTACTTAAGAATTTTTTGTAATCATGACCTATGTTAAGTATGTGTCAACTGTATGAACTTGTAAATTAAGAAGTAGAGGTTACTGTCAGATGTAGATTAGTAAGGCAGACAATGAGAACCTGCTAGGCTGAAAGATTTCTCTACTCTCATGAGGCTGGATAAAGCTCAGATTTCTGAGCCCAGAGTTCCTGATTTATTAGGGTCTGGAGTGGGGCCCAAGAATTTGCAATTCCAATAAATTCTCCCATGATGCTGGTTGCTGGTCAGTGATCCCATTTGATAATCAGCAGATTAGACTAATCTCCATGTCAGGTTGCCCAGAGACAACAGTCAGAGAAACAGTCAAGTAACCAAGTGAAGTACAATATGATGAGGATTCTGGGCATCTGATCCTAGAGGAAGGAGGTCCTGCTATGCTTGGTCCTGGGAGGACAAGGCACACTTGAACTAAGATTAAAAATAAACAGGTGTTTGTCTGCCATACTGATGGTGATGAGTTGGGCAGCAGGGAAAGCAGTCTGGGCTGAGGGCACAAGAGAGGCACGAGAAAGCAGGTAGAAATCTGAAGAGGGAAAAATTTGAAAAAGGTGGCAACAAATGAGGACATAGACTAATTAGAGAGAATACAGTCATTGTCCTCCATATGTATTATGGAGTAATTGCTGATTTAATACGGCCCTTAAAGTTAGGTTGGTGGTAGCTGTTATTTATTTCATCTTGTTTGTCTCTACTAAATGCTTCTCTTTTTAGGTAGTATGCAGCCTAGAGCAAATGAAATAAACTCTTGGAGCTTTAGCCTTCTTTAAAAACAATTTTGACATAATTTCACTGATTTTGAAACAGTATTTTTAATGATGAAATTTGCTCCCTACCCATTGTAGTTTCTTCAGTAGATATTATTTGAGCACTTGATACAGACAAGTCCTTGAAATCCAATGAGAGGTGGTTTCAAGACTAACACTGAGCTCTTCTCTTGAATTTCTAATAAAGGGAAAAGTCACTTACTTGGATAATTCAGTTAGCTAACAATATTATATACAGGAAGTATATATATGCATATATATATATGCACATATATGTATGCGTGTATAAACAGTCCATAATTACTATATCCCAATTTTTTAATGTTCCGTATACCAATGAAAAGTAACATTATATTAGTAAGTTCAATATTTTCTTACCCTCATTCCTTCAAATCTAGATAAGGCTCTTAGAGGTCTTAAAGCTCTGAGTGTTCGAAGAGATTTAATAGGGCCGAGGTCTGAGTAGCCAAGAGTGTTAGCAACTAAAGTAACCAAGGAAACCTGTAAAACATAAAATTTTCATTAATTGTTTCAAAGAAATGATAAAGCATAAAGAGACAAAGTCAGTTCCAAAGATCACTAAGAGAAGCTCAACAAGTCAAATGGGCAAGACAGAGGTTTCTATAATAAAATGGATTTCAAACAAAGTTAACTAAAACAAGAAGAAATCATAGAAGGAAAGGTATTTATTCTATCCAAATAGAAATGATATATGAGATTTTGATACTTCTGTAATCAATGGTTATACACTTGCTTATTAAATTTTAAAGTTTATTGAGAACAACTAGCAAAGCTCCAAGTGAAATAAAATACATAGCACAACAGAATGTGAGCCTAAAGCTGCTGTAATGTGCAGTATTAACCAAATTTAAACCTGAGTATCAATTTTATTAAGAAGCTATCTGAAGATTCATAATTTTGAGATTAGGAAAATTTCCAAATAAGATTACTTTTACTTTTCAGTTACTCAAGATTGGCAGTGATAACTTTTCAATCAAGAATGTGCCCCAAAAGGTTCCTGTCTTCAGAGGTGGGGTTTTTGGAAGGTGACTGAGGCACTGATGAGTTCATAGCCGATGTGCTATTGGGAGGTGGGGCCTGCTTAGGAAAGGCAAGTGACCATACAGGTAAATTTTGTCCCCGCTCCTTTCTTCTCTTTCTGATCCTCCTGCTGGTTCTCTACTAACGGCTGCCACGAGGTGAACAGCTTCCTCCACCATGCTCTTCGGTCACGCTGCTTCTGCCTTGGAGTGGTGGACCACGGACCCAAACCTCTGAAACCCTGAGCTAAAACAAAACTCTCCTTTAAGTTCCAAGTGTCAGATCGTTTGTCCCAGTGATGGAAAGGTAACTAATACAGGCACCAAAGAGCTACCTTGTAATAATTCGTGAAATCAATTCTCAGGTATGTTGAACAAGAATGAGTAGGTGGTCTCACTGACCTTGGGATAAGCATACGTGTATGGGAATTGATGTTAGGTAGACCAGACAGAATGACTGTAACCAGTTACCCATCGGGAATTTATGTTCTTATCAAATATTAGCTCAAAAGAAAGAATATGGTAAGAAAAAAAATTCAGTATACATTTCGATAAACAGAGCAGTGAGTTCAAACATCAGTGCCCTAAGATTTGGATATGTAGATGAGTAAGCCACATTTAAAGTATCCATTCATTCCATAGTGTATAGCAGGATTCAAGGCCTAAGAAACTATCAGCAGTATCTTTACTGTGAACTAAGGTAGTGAGCAAGACATTCAAGTTTTCCAGGAAAGAAGAGGAACATCTGAGAGACAACGTCACTATATTTAACTGTTGAAGGAGGAAAACACTCAGTGCTCATAAGTTCACTGCTGATGCCATATGAGACAAGTAAAGTGATTTATGAAGTGAGAGTTATTAATGTGATTACTTTTGTGTATTTATTTCAGAATATCTCATTAAATGTAACTATACTTGTTTTTTCTTTTTAATTCCTTATAAGTAGTAGAACTAATGGCACAATTTATTATTCTTAAATTCACTGAGTCATTGGGGCCTATTATTTTCCATTTAAGTATACTTAAAACATAAGTATGGTTTCTTTTTTGTCAATAAAAATTAATGTTTTTAAGTACATTTTACAACTGGAATATCCCATAAGGAAGTAGTAGACCTTGTTGTCCTAGTAACTGTTAGGTGAGTTTTATGACACTAAACACAGTGTATGAGTATTATTGGGAAAACTACAGTAAAATCTGTAACTAAGCTTATATATACATCTATGCATGCGCCTAGCAAGAAAGCTATGCGTGTATTAATACACACACAAATATATGCCCATACTGATGAATAATGCTGAATCAAATAAATTTCAAGTAATTAAAACCCCTGCAGAAATAATAAGAATACATTCTCTGAGTAGCAAATCAAACCAGTAAATGTGAAACTTGAATAAGCACTAAAGTAACCCACAAGGCTTGTTACAACAGCTTGCTGGGTCTTGGCACTAGAGTCTCTGGTTCCTTTGTGTGTGTAGAGGAATTTGAAGAATTTGCTCTGTTAACCCAACTACCAAGTTTGGGGTCAGAGATCACACTTTGAGAACTACTATTCCAGATAAGTTTCTTAATTCGTGAGAAAAAAGAAATCCACACAGGGCACAGTGGGACGCGCCAGACTTTCTGCTCCTTGGGAGGCTAAGGCAGGAGAATGTTAGCTTCTGAGCAACATAGACAAAGGAAAAGCTGTCTCAGAACAGACAAGCAAATAAACAAACAGAGAAATTCAAGACCTTCTCTGAATCTGCACCCTTAGATTTTTCATTTCTACCAGCAAGAATATTATGTGGAATTTCTGCATTATGAAAATGTTACATATGCCTATCTATGTCTATATATTAGTATCCAAAATATTAGATAAAATTTCAGATTGAAGTTACAGACTCCCTGACTTCTGCACATTATATATTTCTAAGCAGGATGTTACACACTGAAACATCATCAGTTCAGATTTTAAATATAAAACAATTTCCATTACTAAACAGTCATAGCTCTCATTTTAAAATAAATTCAACTCTACTTCTATTATACTTCTATTTCTTCCTTATTCAACTCTACTTCTATTTCTTCAGATGAATGATAAAAGCAAGTATTTTGAAAGTTTTAAATCATCTTAAATTTTTTTTTTTTTTTTTTTTTTTTTGGTGCTGGGGATCAAACTCGAGTCCTTGTGCTTGCAAGGCAAGCGCTCTAACCACTGTGCCAAATCCCCAGCCCCCATCTTAAATATTTTTATAGTCTTTAAAAGAACTGATCACATATAAAGATTAAGAAAAAAGAAAAAATAACTTACATTCTTTCTATTTTTTTTCTTATTTTGGTTAGCTTTCTTTAAAATAACACTATTATAAAAACCATTAATCATATCATGTTTTCCTCTAAATGGTAACCAGACATATAAAAGGTAAATTAAAAATAAAAATATAAAATCATTAATATTAGTATCAAAAATTAGAATTCTCATACAGGAGAGTTCTGCATTTTGTATAATGTAAACTAAACACTGGAAAACATTTTGCACATAGTGTATATGAAAATAAAAATATTACAATTTAATGTTTAATATATTGTGCTACAAAAACCAGCCTTACTAGGCTTTAACTAGTAGCTGAGATATTGAACTTTTGAGTAAATATGACTATTTGATTTTTAATTTTTCGCAGCAATGTTTTGCTATTAATGCTAACATATCATTTTCTTGTCACATATATTTCAATCAGTTGTAGGAAAATGGATGTACTTCAAGATCACAGTGTTAAGTGAAATAAATCAGGCACAGAAAGTTAAATATCTCATGATTTCTCTTCTATGAGAAAGCCAAACCATAAATAATTTAAATAGCAAAATAAAATATAGATTATAGGAAAGAGGAAGGTAGATCTTTCGCAGATGGAAAGGGAGCCTAGAGATGGAGGGAAACAAGAAAGGGAGGAAGGGCCAGTAAACAGGACTGAGAGGCAGCATATATACTTCCCCAGAATGAACAGATTCATCTACGTGCCACTCTGTCCATCTCTGTGAAAACATTTCTGCTTTGTTAAAAGTAATATACATAATAAAGCATCCTTATTTATTTTCCATCATCCAATTATTCAGCAATATTTTGAAATTAGTATTTGAAATTATTAATGATTATTCCTGTGCTCCACTGCCATTTTAGAGATGAAGGGTAGTTGGGTGTTTGAGGTAGGGAAAAAGTTATGACTCGTTTTGCTTCTTCCTATCATTACGACTAAGATAAATATTTTGAAATTCTATAATTTTCCTTCCACTCACATAAACTCAGTTAGCTTTCATCCTACTATTTTTACATAAATTTCAGCTCACATATCAGACAACTTATGTACCCTTATCATCTTTAATCTTCTAACTTCGTATTGTGAAAAAACAGTATTTCCTCTAATCTGAGATCTTTAGCCTCCATTTTTTCCACTACTACGTCTTAGTTCTTTTTTTCATTTTGTTGTTAATCTTAATAGGAATGATCTTCAAATCACATATTTAAAGAAATCATATTTTCTCTGATTGCAGAAAATATACGCATATTTTCATTATAAATGTTAGAATGGTGCAGAAGAGAATTCACATTTGTGGAAGGATTGCTCATCTACTATCCTCACAGATATATTTCCACTTGTTGTAGTAATATTTCTGGGTTTTTTTAGGGGGCAGTGCTCAGGATCAAACTCAGGACCTTCTGATTGCTAGGCAAGTGCTCTACCACTTGAGCTAAATCCCCAGTCCCCTAATATTTGTGAAAAATACAAACATATAGCTTAAAAACACATGAAGTAAAAACAAATAAAACAGCATATAACATTGGTGAAGATTTCAAAACATTTAGTGAGAACCAACTTTTAAAATTTGCTCCAAAATATCAAACTTACATCAACAATTAAGAAATCCAGCCAACACCAGGCATTGGTGAAATATGTTTTATACCCATATGCCACCCATTTTAAAAGCATTTCCAGAATGAAGATGTAGGTGAATATCTTGTCAGCATACTCCAGGATAATCTTAATGGTCTTTTTCTTTTCAATATATATATCTTCAAAAGCCTGTGGGAAAAATATTCAAATTTCATTTCATGTACAACTTAAAATTTATGATTCATGGCAGACTAGGTAATACAGTTCTGATAATGAGAGCCCCAAAATACAATAGTTGTAAGCTGCTATCTTTCTTCTACTGCATAGAGCTTGTAACTCTGACTTCTAGCCTCTCACTAGTTGTTAAGAAGAAGCAAAGAGAAAGAGTGCAAAAGAATGAAACTAATTCTATTCCTCTAAGAGTCAGGACCCCGACACTTGTAGGGGTTTTCTCCTTCGTCTGACTCTTCTTTTCCACCCTTTCAAATTCAGTGACAACTGATAATTTAAGACACCATTCCTGGATCAACTCTTCCTATAACCCTTTTCCATCCTGCACTCTCCTTCCCACCCAGCCGCAGGGTGCCGAATCTTTCTTTTGCCTCTTACAGTGTTGTACATACCACGGCTGGCCACTCCGTGAGGAGCAGAGCAGGAGGTGTGGAAAGGGTTGCTAGATGAATGACTGCAGTAGTTTCATAGGATTACAGAGTCCAAGATTATCTCTTTCAAACTGTGCATCAATATTTTATTTTCATCTAAATACTCTACAAATCACTGCTAAATTTACTTCACAAATGTGGCCCATATAGTAAACAATAGGCAATGATACTGTAGCTATAGCCATAAATCTGTGGGGAAATAATCCAAACAGGTTTAAGGAACTGAGCTCTCTGAGACAGTGAAAATGACCACTGATCTAAATAGGCACACCCTATTTAGAATTTTCTATTTCATCTTGAAACATCATTCTTTCTGTGGGAAGTAATGAAAGCGAGAGGACCTGTGTCCTTGGTGGTTAACAATACATTACTTGTCCGGGGTCATGAGGTTGTGCCATTCTAAAATTATCTCCAAGTTTTGCTGTCCGTATTTTAAAAATTATCCGTTGCATTTTTGTAAACTGTTGATACTAATATTACAAACAAAACCCAGAGAACTTGGGGCAGAGAGAATGGACAGATCTAAAACGCACAAAGACGTGCCAAGCTGAGGTTCTGAGTGCCAGAGGACAGTGAAGTGCAGGAGAAGCCTTCTAGCCATTAGGACTTTCCTATCCCTTCCCCCAACTTCCGGAGCAAGCAGGCAAGCCACCTAAAAATAAAATGTAGCAAGGACCCAGTCCTTAAATAACAAAGAGAAGGAAGTGGCTTGGTCCTAAAGAAGCCTGCTCCTAGACCTGCAGTACAGGTTTACTGCGGGTCCAGTACTTAATGGTGAGGTTTACATACCCTGCTGAGCAAACCTCAAGTGACTTGTCTCAGAGCTTGACAAAGAACTCAGCTTCAGGGACACTGAGCTCCCAGGACTGTGGATGTGGGAGAAATCAGACAAAGAAGTCATTGTGTGAACGCTGCCTGATTTGGGGGTTAGGCTTTCCTGTTACTCATTTCAGGTATAACTCATTTCTTTCTTTCCTCTTTTTTTTTGGGGGGGGTATTTTATCCTCTTTTAAAGTGAAAGATAAGGTGTTAGCCCTTATTAAATTGTATTTGCTATTATGTAACATTTAGACTCTATTCAGCTTCCTTATTAGTAAGATAAGAGTACCAAATTCTCAGAGGGTCGCTCCAAAATTAAATGGAAAATTCATACAAAACTGATTAAAATAAATATGTATCAAATGATAGCTATTCCTTTCTATTGTGTAGGTATTTTTATTTTGTAGGTAGGTATTTTTGTAGGTAGGTATTTTTCTATTGTAGGTAGGTATTTTTATTTTTTATTTTTTTAATTAATAAGCATTTTTAAAAGAACAATTACAGGTTCGCAGAACATTGAGTGCAAAGTACAAAATCAGGTATTTTTAAAATCTAGTTTAATTGGCAAAACTTCTTGGGTGAAAAAAACCAACTTTTTGAAATCCCTTTTCCCTTTCCTTTGTCATAGGACTCATCTGAACTGTAGTTGTTGAGAGTGCCTTTCCAAAAAAAAAAAAAAAAAAAAAGATGCCATTCTCCTTTTTAGACGGTTTGAACAGGTTATTATTCTTTAATTTTTTAAACCTCCTCTGAGATGTATGACTCAGCGTGGAATAAAGTTTCATTATTAGGAATACAAGATGTTATAGGCCATATTAATTTTCTTACTTCCCCAAAGACAAATCGTGCTTTTTTCTTATTAGGTTGTCTCTTTCTGAGCAATGGGATTTGCCCTGCCGGGAAGTTCACTATGGGACTGACAGTCCCTCCTGCTAGGTATGCGAAGAACTCAAGGCCCTGACTGCCCCTCACCCAGGCCATTCCTTAGGGTTGTGTCTGCATAGGCAAGCTTGAGAGGTGAGGTAGTATCTCCTCTGGGGCAAAGAAGAGGATGGTTTCTTTAAGCTCAGCGTTCCTCACTTGTGATGCTAACCTTCTGTTTGTATAGTACTCATCCAGCCCCATATTGTGTCCTCCTGGAACGTGGGCACAGAGGAGCCAACACTAACATGTTTAAAGTCAAAGTACCTTAAACACCATGAATAATGAAGTCCTTTATCTCTGACCCAGGCAGCTCATATCTTCTGTCAGAATTCACAAAATAGCAACAGTTTAACATAGTAGCCTAGAGTAGAGAAAACTAAATCCCAGATCCATGATGAAGACTGACTATGAGGCAATTTATAAAGTTCTTTACTGTCTTTTTTTAGTATAATGAAACTTGAAATATTGGAGAAATCGACTCTTGAGAAACCAAGTGCCACTCAGAGAGTTGGAGAACTCAAGTTTATTTAATGTCAACCGACCGGGGCGAGTTCACACTCTAAAACCCTGGGCCCCAAACAAAGCGATTTCAGGGTTTTTATTAGATTTTTTCATCTTCTTATTCTTGCATGGTGCCCTTGTTCCCCATACATGGAATGGTTTTAAAAGCTTCTGTACGGTTGGCCCTTAATCATGTATAGGCAGATTTCTGCATTTACAGTAAAGAGCATGTAGACAGTGGTTGCAAAATGCAGGGGGAGGGGGTTGAATTACACTAGTCTGTGGTGGTTAGGAACAGGCTGTGTCAGTTGTCAAGTTCTTCTAAAGAGGTGGGGAAGGATTTTATAACCTCTCATCAGAACTTGGGACCGTGGGCGGGGGCTTTCCTGTCTCACCAGTAACATTTCTAGCTAGGTTTGGGCTCCTAATGGCTTCCACTGGCTCCTCTCTGTTAGGGTCAACAAGAAAGTATGACAGACCATTTTAAAAAGGCTTAGGGTGGTTTTAGCTCTCCCAAACCACTTTAAACCTTTAGAGAAGCACCTTGTATGCGTACTGAATGAGAAATCTGTTCCATTCTTATCAACAAACTATCATCTATTTTATAAAAACATGCAAGCTGCTTCATGAGCTGGCTCTGTGTACATTTCTCACAATATCTCTGGCCACTTGAGCTTGGTCTTCCTCCCACAGCATTCTCTACAGCTTAGCAACATACAATTTTCTGAATATTTTGTGTTGTTTTATGCTTCCTTACCATCATGCACACATCCCACTCAGCCCACTTTGCCAGCTGAAAAAAATGTTTATTCTTTATGCTCGCAAAGCATCATTTGTCATTCTGAAATCACAAGAGGATGATTGTTTCCTTTGCCACAGAGCACGATGTGTACACTTTACTTACAAATACGTCACAGCTCTGTAATCACTGTCGGTACCTATCTCTTCCCAAGACTTTCTTAGCTCCATGAGAACAGGACTTGGAGCTTATCTGTCCTCGTATTCTGGGCATCGGGAATAATGCCTTGCATGTAGGAGTGCTCAGAAAATATTCACTGAGCCGATCCAAAATTTTGCCCTTGGTAATCATAGAGATTAATTCTTAAGTAAAACAATCTATCATTTTTTTTTAAATCTTCCAGCTTATTTATTAAGAACATTGACAAGCAGTTGCTTGACTTAGGTGCCAGGTCATTTACCAGAGCTCCGCTGCTGAGCAGGATCATGAGGACGATGAAGCTTTCAAACCAGCTGTGTTCAACTATCCGGTAGCAGGTTTTCCTGACGTTCCACCAGATTTTTCCTTTCCCTGACTCTATGTCGACCTGGCAGCATGGGAATCTCCGTACACAACCTGGTAAGAAAGACACATGTGTAAAATCTGGATGTTCAGAATAAACCAAAGGCTTAAAACATTATTCAACAGCAATTTTTCTCTTTGATAATCCTGCCGGCAAATAATTTCTCACACCTTTCCCTGTAGTTTCAGATAGATTCAATTTGGTTGCCACCTTCTTTCATCTTCTAACTTCTTTGGTTTTGTTTTAACATTTTCTGGTTATTTTTAGCTTAGAATGTATTATTATCTTCCATTATTCCCTAATTTCTCTTCAATCTCTTCTGCAGTGCTTAAACCACTTTTATTTAATGAACAGATGAATGAATGAATGAATGAATGAATGAATGATCTAAACTGAGGGCAAAATGCATTTCAAGGCTTTCTTTGCTGACAGATTTTCCTGGATGTGGATCTAGATACAATCTGAGATGCTTCCACTCTTCTATGAAAAACTTCCTGTAAAATGTCATTCTAAACAATATTATAAAAATTAGTATAAGGTCCTAAATTTAAGTTCAAAAGAAATACATCGCATTAAAAGATACAAATGAAGCTGCTTTGAGTGCTCTAAATTAAAAACAACTCTGACCTGGGACTTCTAGGTATAAAATATATTGCTATGAAAAAGTGAAGGAAATTTTATTTTAAAATGTTTTGGTTATTCATCAATTTATGTGTTCATTTGTCCATTGAGCACTTATTATATTTTCTATGCACTTAAGTGCATATGTAGTTTCCTCTCCTCAGAGTATTTATTTTTGGTTTTGGTTAAGTAGATGGAAGCAGAAAAAATGGAGTACAACTGGCAAAGCCGACTAAAATGACAGGTATATAAGGGTATTTTGGTAGCATGGGAAGAAGCCCAGTTAACCAGACAAGTTTATTGAGAAGAACACAGAAGAGGCTTCCAGGAAAAGGTGGAAATTGAACTGAATCAAAGTATCAGTAACAAAAAAGTTGGAGAAGAATTCCAGGCTAAGAGAGCAGGAAAAAGCATGATGTACAAGAATGACAATCAGTGCCTAGTAATGATGACAGCAGGATGTACACAAGAGGCAAGGGTGAGAGACAAGGCTAGAGAGATTGCCTGGATTGTGGAAAGCACTTACCCTGTTTTAAGGAGTTTGTCCTATGTCCTACAGAGGCGAGGAGTAAGAGTTGTAAGCAGAATATGCACAGGCAGGTTGCAATTTATACAGTGTGTGGAAATAGGCTGAGGGGGCCATTTAGGATTCTGACACAGTATCCCTGTCAAGTGAGATAGATTAGGCTAATTTCAGTTAGGAGCTAAAGCATCAACAGATTATAGACCCATCAGTCAGGCAAAATCAGACAGATTTGGTGACTGATGCCAGCAGTGAACTGAAGGCCATAAAAGCAGGAGCTGACTTGGGAGGTGATGAGTTTGAAATGGCTGCAACATTTCTGAACACAGATGTCTGCAGACATTTGCAGCTGTGAATCTGAAGATCAGGAGAAAAATATGTGGCTAGAAAAGAAATATATGAAAGTTTTTAGCATGTACATGTCAACAGAGGTCCGGACAGCCTTGTGAAGTCATGCCAATTAAAGTGTTTAGAATAAGAAGAGTCGATTCTAGAACATTTTAGAACTACAATATTACAGGACAAAATTCAGTGGTGTGAGAGAATCAGCCCAAACCATCTCATGTTTATTCACTATTTAAATTGTCAGGAAGTTTTGCTCACTGTTGTTTAATGCCGTCATTATTAGAAACTAAATTACATAAATTTAGAATTCAATAATGTACTTTAAGAAGATAATAAATACTAAAAACTTATTCTTGTCTAATTAATGTGCCCCGTTTCATTCTTATCTATGGTTGAGGAAATCCACGTCTAAGTCTATCTGCATGGTGGAATTGTTATACTATTTGGCCACTATGAATCTCCTCTGAACTCCACACTCAGCAGTCACAGTAGTTATTCTAAAAACAGATACTTTCACTAAAAAAAAAAAAAAAATGACAAATAACTATTTCATTATTCAAACTCCATAATCTGATTAGCAAAAAAAATGCTTACATCATTCATGCATAAGTGAAGTTCTGATAGTTTCCTTATTTCCTTCTTACTGTACTGACTAATGTAAATGAAAATACCGAGCAATGTTGATGTTAGAACTACAGTTGTTCATCAACTTCAATCACAAGTTGTATATAAATATAAAAATTTGGCAAAATTCAATAGAAGTATAGCAGAAGAAATAGTTATGTATATGCGATGTAAAATAAAGTGCATTGTAAGGAGTGTTATTATTTGTAAACTGGGTGCTACAAATCGCTCGTATCAGCATTTCTAATAAAATGATGTATGTTCGCACACTTTCTTTTTCTCGGAAAACCAGTCATTAGACCTGCACAGCACTGGGACGAACGGAAGAAGAGAAAACCTGAAGGAGAAAGAGACATAGTAGGAGTGATGAGAGATCCACACACAGATGTAGTAAGAGAAGTCAGAGAGTGAGAAGTGTCTTGGAGGGGAGGGGGACAGATTCAGGGACCTGAGAAGCCCAGAAAGATCATGATTAGGAAACATAAAAATTATATTTTTAAAAATCTAAGTCGACTAAACAATAACAAGAATTCTTTGAAGAAAAGGAAGAATTTAGGAGGAGTATCTAAAGGTTGAGATGAAATGATTGCTTTTAGAGGAAGGTAGGAGATGGGAGAGGAAGAAGGGGTAGTACTGCTTTGATACCTATTTCAGAAAATTTAATTTTAGGGACTTTAAAAAATTAGTTCTTTTTCCCCTAAAATAATGTATTTAATTAAAAAACATTGAACCATTCAAGTGAAAATGTGAGGTAATAATAAGCTGCATAGCCTAAAACAACAAAATGAAAATGCTCTTGATGAGTTGACAATGTCTCGTTAGGGCTTTTTTCTTGTTTCTGAAGTGAGAAGAGTGCGCTGGTCCATTTGATATGAGGTATTTCCTGGCATTTGGCTTTCTTCCTTCCTAGAAATGTAGCAAGCTCTCTCCCTGCACTGCACCTCCACCATTGAAGTCTCCGGAGGTTTTTGCTATCATGTATATTGTATGTGATCCTGTCATTTCTCTCCGGAAGGCTTTAAATTCCCAGAAGGCCAAAACATTGTTATGTCCTTTCTTTCTGCTCACAGTCCTCTCTCTGGTCCTCTAGATGGCTTAACATCTGTGTATCGTTTATTTTCAAAAGGTTTAATCCCTCAGAAAAGAATGTTATTAACTTCTAAGCATTTAGTCACAAGTGAAAAGATTGTATCTATGTGAATTCTACAATTGACACAAAGATTAGATGGAAACTAAACGAATGGAAAGTATATAACATAAAACTTCATTTATCCAAGGATAAGAATAGCTAACATGATCTCAGACCTGGCAGGATTTTCCATTATTGTACTTAAAATCATTACCTTGTATCTCAAGTACATTTATTGAAGTGAGAACATTTCATAAAATGATAAAGAAAGGTAGTTTAAAGGTAAAGTAAAAAATTAGCTCCCAGGTAATCTCTTTTGAGTCAAAAGAAAACACCAGAGTAAAATCTCGAGATCAAATTTTTAAAATAGAAACTTAAAGCTTCTACTTCAGAATTTCTGCAAACTTAAAGATCAAATGCAGAACAGAATGAAAATTATCCATCAAGATTTAACTTTCTAGGATTTAGTTTTGTCAGTCTTAAAAAGGAAGAGAAATTGTATTCTCAGGATTGAGGCAAGAAAAAATATGCATCGTAATTAGAAAAGTAAATGAAAACCTTCTATCTCTGGTGAAGTTTCCTAAGAACCACCCTCAGGGTTTAATACACCTTGGAGAGTTTTTCTCTCTTATTTTGAGGTAGGAGTGCTCAGTCACCTATCTGGCTTTTATGCAAAGGGACATCCCAAGAGATTTCTAAGCTAACTAGTTAGCAACGTTATCACAGATTCTCTTTAAAAAGACTATTAATTAAATGTAAACAGAACAGAGAAACTCTGAAACTATTCTAATGAGTCTCCGCGGGTAAATGCTGTGTCTTTTGGGTGGTTTCGTTAATTTGTTCTTGTGACGGATTACATAAAGTCTATCCTGGGTTTCATCATGTTAAGCTAGAGCTCGCCAGTGAAAAAGGACATATTCCCCTCTTCAGAGGCAGACTACTCATTCTTAGAAATTTAAGAGTATGAACAGAAAAATTAGTATAAAAACAGATTAGAAAATAAGCTTTCTCCCACTGTTTTTTTTAAATATCTAAATCTTCTGAAACAAATGTTTTAGTCATATTTTCCTTCCAAAAGAAAGAAAAAAAGGCAAAAGTTGTTCACTCTAGTATTGAAGGTAGAAATAGTTACTAGTTATTTCATATGAAGTTGAAGTCAGAATGTTTTTTGGGAGATGAGCATGCTTTGCCTAACAAATTAACAGAAAATAACATTATTCTCAAAAAAAGAGGTTATTCTCTAACACAAATTCATGTAACCTACTCATCATGTAATCCAAAAAGAGCCCAGTATAAGAGCAAGTAGAATCAAGAAATCATGTCATGTTCATGATTGTAGAGGTTACCAAGACATGAAAAATTAAGGATAGTAAAGGAGAGTTTAAGACCTAGGGAAGAAATTTGATGTCTTGAATTACAAAACAACAGAACATAGGTAAGGAAGACACAGCCCAAGAGGAAGAAAGAAAAGGAGTAAGAGGAACAAGGCGCAATGCGATCCATAAAACACATTCGTAAGGTCAAAGCTGTGAACTGAACTGGATCAGTGATAGTGAGGTAACGGACATCAGTATCATTTTACCATTTAACTTCATTGAAAGCACAATATTCCAATTTAACTATTTCTCATAAATCCTTTGATGCTTCTGCTTCCTTTCTGGTAATAAAAACCTCTGCAGGCCAAGCGCTAGTCTGAATATTGGTTATACCTCAAGTCTGGCAGGTGAACAATGAATTCGTAAGTCATTTCCAATGTAAGTGAGCAAGTTCACAATTTCCTGTCCTGACAAGCCTATGATTCTCCAAGTTTTAGTTTCTGAGCTCCTAATACGTAGACTGTGTGCCAAAATAAACTGCTCCTCCTTTAAATTTTGGGCATCAAGCGTTTTTTTCCCCAGTGACAGGAAATCTGGATAATACACTTCTAGATAGTGTTATATATTAAGACAAAACTCAAAGAACACAAGCAAATGTTAGCATTTGGTTTGTCTCTCACCGTCTGTAAAACAGGCTTCTGGCTCGTCTGGATTCGAGGGTTCAACCTCTGCTTCTTCTCCTTCTCCCGGCACAGGATTATCGACTGTGCTGCACTCAGAGGAACTCGATCGATTCAGTCTCTAGAAATGGAATTCAGCACCCAGCAGACACGTCACTTGGGGTTGACTCAGCTCTTACATGTCAACTTCATTTACTAATAAGTCATGCAAAAAGTTATGAAAGAATTTTAACAGTGTGATGGCCATAAACATGTATGAACACATGTCGAGGTCTAGTAAACTTGCGATGCATCTGCACTTGGTATTTCTATCTACATATCCTGGGAAAAATACATCTTACTTTTAGGATGCTAACACGTATTTGGACAAAATTCACAGATGGTAATATTTTATACTGGTGGCCACATTTTATGATTATACCTTAATCTTAATTGACATACAACAAATATATTTTAGGACAACCGTGATGCTAGTAGCAATAATAAACGAGTGCTGAGTTGCCAACACTGGGTAATTAAAAAGTCATTTGGCATAAAAAGCTTTTAAGTAGTTAATATTTTTAAAGAAATCCAGATATGAGGATGATATAGATAGAAGTTCTTTAAACAAGACCAAAAAAACAAAAAAGATACATTGTATTATAATCAATATGTGAAAGACCACACCAATGCCACCTAGTTTAGTCCAAAAGCTTCAATATAGTAGAAAACGTCATCAAGTATTATTTATAAAATCAAGAGGGTACTAAGAGCAGCACACATGCAAACTCTGAAATAAAGAGTCAATGAAATTAAACACAGCAGACTTATGCACGGGAGCAATGAATTCACTGTCATTATGATCATATAACTGATCATAACACAGACAAGTCTTTCCCCAGAATTTTATGATCAAACATGATGTCCACACGTACACACATACACAGGAATTTTTAGAGGAAATGCATATGGTAATTGTAGCAAAACTCTGAAGTTTTCCTAATATTCTTTTATAAAGGACATCAGCACATCGATGGAAGAGTTCATTTTTCTTTCGTATTTGCTGAACATGTGAATATGGAAAACTACTAGTTATTGCAAAACATGCTTCTCCTATTAAGATTACAGTTTTATTTTTTGTAGAATAGTTCAAGCAAATGCAAGTGGTAAAATGTGGACGTATTCATTTTAATTAAACTGATTCTTGAATATATAAATTTGTATTAAAAGTACAAGCTCAGGCTAGAGTATTAATTTTTAGAGATTGATTTAGAACCTAAAAGTGAGTATCGCATTCCATTCATAGTGCCCTTATTATCATACAACATGTACTGTAAAAATGGCAACGACAGTGCGTTGTATGTAAGGAGTGATGTAAATGGGTGAAGTCCTTTTATAACTGGAGTAAAGAATTATGAACATGCTTAGTATTGAATGAAATCTTCTAGCTTCACTTGGCATAGAAACATTATTCTTGTCAGTCTGAGGAGTTCATTGGTAGTGTCAGTTATGAATAGCATCAATATAAAATCTCATTTAAACAGAATTACTTTAAAATAATAAAAGGAAATAGAGATTAGTTATAACTGAATATATTCTGTGAGACTTCAGGTCTTAAAATACACGTGATTCCAGGGAATAATATTAAGGAAACTTATAATGAACAATATTTTATATTGTGCCAATTGCCACAAAAACCAATGTTAAATACCATATCTGAAAAAAAAAAAACCCTAGAATTAAAGTCCCACAACCCATAGGAAAAGAATTCTTAGCCTCAATTTTGAAGCTAAAATGTGGGAAGAATTGCTAATAGAAAGAATACAAAGCACCTACCTACTATTAGCCAAAGCATTACTTCAGTAACTTAGCAGAAAAAGTGGTTTTTATCTTATTGACACATAGATTTAGAGCTTATTTTGTAATGTGCTCCATTTAAGCCTACCTTACAGGGGCGACTCTGATTATGCATAAGGAGCAATTTATTTTCATCAGTGTGTAATATTGTTTCTGGAGTCAAACACTCATGCATAGAGAGTCTACTAACTTTGATAAAATTTACACACGAGCAAGTAAAATGAAATATAAGTTATTGAATAGGTTAGAAAAAGTAGTTCTAGTAACCACCCTGCTTAAAATCATTTTGAAATGTGCTCAAAGTTTATCATATTAGAAACAAGGCACTTTGACTCTGCACCCAACTTCCAAGATGTACACAGAGAAAACAGCTGAATGGTGTGCATTTTAAATTTCCTTAATTTGTAAAACTAGAGCTAGTACTATAATGATTCTTGCCTGCTCTGAGATTTTATGTCCATAACTGAGATATTTTGCCCACAAAATTTGTTTTTTTTACAAAATTTGTTTTTAGTAGAGTTTTAATCTACTCATTTTAAGAATTCATAGAGATTTTTCAATTAACTGCTGCTTCGAGGGCTTTCGTTACATTCAGTATCTTACTTTTATAATCCATCCAGTAAAAATCTACAGATCATGCATTTGAAACCACTGAAGGACACGAGCGATAACATCAAGGAAGCCATCAAGAGAATCACAAAAACGATGGAATTTCCCTGATGACATGCTGTGATGTCCATCCGTCTATGGAACAATTGCACATGTTTCTGTTTTCTTGCAATGAGTCAGGCAGAAAGATTTTGTAGCTGTACAACATGCAAGACACTGAAAAAAATATCATATATGTATGGTTTTTTTCAGGTAACCTGTTTAAAGTGGTCACATATATCTCTGTCTGGTTAAAGCACAGAACTGCATCCTTGATTGGTCCAGTTTGATTTTACCCCTGTTGGAAGCAATAAAGTTAGGTACTGAAATCTAGAAAGACAGCATGATGAAAAAGGTTAGACAACTGTGATTTAAAATGTGTAGCATCATGTATTTGTAAGTTGAAAGTAGTTATCTGTTTGAAAAAGCATGATATATATATATATACATATATATATATATACCCAATGTTACATAATATATTTAAAACATGATAATTAATATCATTCAACATAGACTTGAAAATGATCAGTTATAGAGTTCTGTTATCAAAGAGATTAATCAAATACCATAATGTACTAATTTAATCTTTTACATCCTGTTTGATCTTCAATACAAACAACGTTTAAAAATAGGCATTATACTATATGTGGGTGGGGTGAGAGTAAACATATACTATTTGATAAAGCATATTCTAAAATTAGCTTTTCTTGATTTATTTTAATTTTAATTATATTCAATTAATTTTAACATTTCAAACAGCATTGTGGCAAATTGATTTTCCAAATTTATCAGAACATAAAGAACTAGAAACACTGATTAAATATATCAGACCAATATTAATAATTTTTAGGCAAATGAACAAATCCAATAAAGATGTAAAGATTTTTCAAAGGCTTTGAAACCAATCTAAAAAAAGAAATAGTTCAAGTAAAATTCTACAGAAGAGAGATTTTAAAAAATAATCTGTACATAAAAGGATCAAAGGCCAGTTTCCTCACAGAACACAAATATAATGCATCTAAATCTTGCCAAGACAAATATATTCCTGGAAAAGATTACTACATTTTCCAAAGTTCAACTATATGTAAAAGTTCAAATTTCTCTTTTGGTAAAGGGAGTAACTGCCTCTTTGAGGAAAAATCTTTGATAAAAAAATCGAAAAGGATATAGTCCTGATAGCAATGTAATTAAAAGCACGATTATAGTAAAGGGCTGCAAAATATTTAAACTTGATTACTATAAATATTTAAACAACTTTTATCAAAGCAATAAAATGAATGAATTTCATGACAAAAAAGCATACTTAAGTCTTTCCAAAGATAATAGTTTTCAAATTTTAAGAGGTGAGTAAATGCATGAGTGAATCAAGTGAACAATATGAGTGCTTTTTCCTCTGTCTGAGATTTCCTTCTGCACCGTATCTGCCCTGAGAATTTATCTCCACACTGTAGCATCTGGCTCAATTGTCATCACTTTTACGTGCTTTCAGCCAAATACAGTCCCTTCCTCAGTGCATCCTCACAGGACTGAATTATGATCCTATTATGAGATGTGCTGCGCTCTGCTCTATAAGTATTCACATGTGTATTTTAGGTGAAAGCTATTACATTGTAAGTATCCTGATGGTGTTGATTTCTTACTATTTACCTTTGAAGTACAGAAACGAAGTTTTAGCATGGCCCTTTGGAGACCAAAAATATTTTTTGAGTATAATTTAGGAGACAGAAAAACTCTATGCCTATCATAATGCTGGGTAGGTAGTCGTAGAATTTTTTAATGTGCTATACACAAATAGAAGCAAAGAGTGAAATAACTGTACTTAGTGACCTAGTGTTTATACAATTAGTGATGGATTATATTCATAAGGTTTGTGATTTACATTTTAATTGCCTTTATACTACATTGAACCACATGAAATCTCCATGCATATAAAAATGGTTAAATATTTGCAGTTTCTTATCGTTCAATTTAAAATGTTCTTATTTTTGTAACGTAAAAATTAAACCTTTGTTTCCTGGTAATTTTACATGATTTCATAATACAACATTAAAATGGACTCACGAGTTTTCCAAAATGATGTCCAGTATCTACGTCTCTTAGACAATAAAAGTACTGTTCTTCAATTTTTTGAACCTTTCATAGAGGGACAGTAATAATCATTCATAAAGGATTTCATCTACATAAAGGAATAATAATAATCAAGGGTAGTAAAAACAGTGCTGTGCAGCAGCTACTACACTACAGGGACCAAAAGAAATAAGAGGACACTTGGTTATGAGCAACTCTTGAGACGTAGAAGAAAGAAAAGAAAGTATGTGTGTGCATGTGCGTGCATACACACAAACTCACACATAGGAAACCAATGAAAAATACACACATCAGCCACTTTGACTCCCATTATATAATTTTTCTTTTCATAAAATCCTTAGTCGATATAATTAATTTATATTTATATAATTTTATATAAATTCTAAAAGACCAAGGAAAGATGCTCTTTTTCCTTGGTGTGTTTGGGGCTTTTTAAAGTTCAAACTGCAAACTTTAACCAACATACTATATGTAATGGAAATGGAGATGTGACCATTTTGTGTTATAGTTCCTTAATTGTGCAACTGAGATCAAATATTGTTATATTTGTATTCTATATTTGCTGGTTCACTGGAATTCTAATATGGCACTCTCAATTGCACAAATTATTCTTAATACTGTCAACTCTAAGCAATGGTCTATCTCATTACTTCTTGATATTTATATTTCGGGTGTTTAAATTTATGAGAAAGTAACATGGTTTTCTTATAAGAAATGATGCCAAATTAGTGTTTTTCTATAATAATACCAGAAATCCTATTGACAGATGAGAAGCTTTGAAGTCCATGAGCTGGGTTTTGGGGATGCTTCTAAGTCACCAATCAGTTTGGCCTTGGTACCATTAAGAACGTAGTAGTTGCCTCGGCACAACTTTTGCCAGAGAAGAATGCATTAGGTAATAACCACAAGGGCCTGAATTTGGTCCAGGAGAGTGCGTCATATTTATCAATGATTTATATGAAAAAAATTGAAGTACATTATTATATTCTATTGTACTTCATACAAAGAGAAACACAAACACACATATATTCAGAAAACAAATATTATAATGTATAAGATAAACAAGTAACTTGAATGAATAAAAAGGTAATAGTTACATAGCTTTAAGAAAAATACATTCTAAGTACAAAAATCAGTTCAATAAAGAAGGGAATAAGATAATTTCTAGCAAATGAATACGCCTTTGAAAGAGCTCATGACCTCGTATATCCCTGAGCTCTTGTACTTTAACTTGTAATTGAAGCCAGATATTAAATTTTTGCAGCTGAGTTAAGGCAGGACAGTTCCTTGGACAACTCAGCACAGTAGGTAGCGATAAATATTTACTGAATGAATGAGTGCATTTCACGCTTCATTTGAGGCTCATAATGAGGAGCACTCACGCTAATGGTAAAAGTCTGTGTACCGTGTTAGTGTTTGCAGGCGATCAGAAGGCTGCATTGCACCTGAAGAGGAGGCCAATTGAAAGGAACCATCAATTCAGTGGCTTCATTCCAAGAAGCAGGGAAAGGAGTCTTATTCTCATGGGCACACTTGAGATGACAGTATGCTTTTCTTGATTCAGAGACAGACTGTATCTTCAGAGAAATGTGGATGTTCTATCGCCAATTGTTTCCTCAGAACTGTTTTAAAATATCCGACCAAGCCCTTTACTTGAACTCATTTCTTTGGTCATTTTCTGGTAAAATAGTTTACTACAAAACATTTTTACTTGACTGTAGAGGGTATCTTCAAATATCTACCTCAAAAAAGAGACCTATTCACCTGGGAGTTGACCCTAGATGAAAACTAAAATGTCTCCACAGATATGACAGGAAAATAGGATGCTCAGCCATAAAGAAAGGGATTTTAGGAAAGAGGGAGAGATGTCAAAGGTCAGCGATGTTCTGTCCCTTTGTTCAAAATTCGGGTACTTAAATAGGCAATCAGGGAAATACTCAACAGCCTCTAAATAAAGAAAATGGTATTTGTGATGTGTTGGCTTAATTGTGTCATGGCCCAAGAGATGTCCAGAGGAGAGCAAAGCACACTTTTGGGTGTGTCTGGGTGCGTCATGGAGGTGTGACTTTAGGTGCTATGTACATCTCCGGCACTGTCCCCTGATCTGTCCTGAACTAAGCTTTGTTCCACCTTGCCATTCCGGTATGAGTAAGCCAAACAGCTAGAATTTGAAGCCAACGTTGTTTTTCTTCAGAAGTTGTATTTTTGTCCACATTTATTCTTATTTAAAACTTAAATGACCTGTATGTGTGAAATTAGAAGTTACTTTGCATTAGATAGCCAAGACCTGCTTTTGTGGCTTGCAAAGTCTCAGGAATGTGACAATCACTATTTCAGAGATTTCTAAGAGGGAAAAAGAAGACAGTTACAATGAAGGGAATAAGCAATTTAAGAATCTGGAAACTAAAGTGGGAGCTGAAGTCACAGGGATTAGAGCAGGGGATGTCTGCAGAAAGATTACAGACATCTTAGATTAATAATTGAAATTAGCATTTTCTTAGTGGTCTTAATTTAAAAAAAAAACAGACAAACAACAACAAAGTCATCCTAGGACATTTTAATCTAAAGTAGCTGGAAACACCCTGGACCTTGATTTTTCTCGGTCGGCCACAGCTTAATAATTCTGAGCTGTGTAACGTTTCCTATAGATCTTGAAACTGTTGCTCAGTTCCAGTAGACTGTCAAGGAGGCTCAAATGCACTCAAAATGACATACACTGAGCTATATAATGGAAACATTTTATGAAGAAGGGAAAATTTTCAAAGTCCATAATTGCATGTCAGTGGCAGGACATAAGAAACTGAGCTCGTATGCCGATAATGATGACGCCTCCAGTGATAATCACAAAAACTCATTTTTAAGGGCTGGCTATTTTAAACACCTCACTAAAGATTTAAAAAGATTAACCTACATATTTCTTATTACATCTTCTAAGATAATTGTACATTGTCATGTGCAGACCACAGAAATGCAATAGAACAAGAATGTATTTTTTGAGCACATAGATTTGAACACATCATTCATGTGTAAAAACATGATGATCCAGAGGTGGAGAATATTATCCACTGATCTTTAGGCAATTCAGTTTATAGGGAAATAAATTTCATATTTCTAGAAAGTATTCATGTGATAGGTGGCAAAGTAACTTTATGGATGCTTAAAATGGTGTATTTTGGTTACCAAATACTTTACAAAGGAAAACATCAATTATAAAAGATAGATGGGAACTATGACATCAGAACTTTCTTCATACCATATTCCTTACTTTGTCATAATGGAAGGAATTTCTTTAGCTACCTAAAAATATATATTCATAATTTATTTAGTTATTTGCTCACTCAATAGCTAAATACAATAGGCTTATAACATATATCTATATATCTATCTCTTTCTCTATCTATCTATCTATATTACACTCATATGCCTGTGTATTGGTCATCATTTTTCCATTGAACCTTTTTTCCAGATCCACAGTAAATTAATAGAGGGAAGGATTTAATGGCGTTAAAAGGATAGAAAATATTTGGTAAAAATCTGTCAAATAATTTCTTATATAACTTGAAGAAAGAAAAAATGTTTTTCAACCATATCTTGAAACTTTTAAAGCAATGAGATGGAATAATTTATAATAATATTCACTTATGGTTATTTTATTTTATGTTAACTAAAATGCAGTTCAATACATACTTTGACATGTTTAGAGATAAACATATAAAAGCAAGGAAGGAAGGGCCAAAACTTTGGAGAGTTCCTATTCTCAATGAGTTTACAGTACTATTTGATGCATATCAGAATTTCTCAAAAACATTAAAATGAAAGCCTCATTTTTAAATCAAGAAAAGTTAAAAAATTGTGTAAAATTCAAAGTGAGTAGAGAGTCCATCCATTTGGGCATAGATTCAAAGGATGCAATGAGTAACACTTTGTAGCGATTTGGGTATTATTCATTAATACATATTAGTGTAAACTATGATTTAGGTAGTAATACCCTTGCAGATAAAGAATTTGAAGTCTGTGTCTTGAAGTATGTACACAGGATTTTGACTGCAGAAGGAAATCACAAGCAGAAGTAGAAAATGTTTATGGCCTGGAAGGAAATTGGCTTGGTATGAGTAATGGAGCCGCAGGTGAGCACGAGCGGACACACTGGTCGTATGTGTTTGGGGTCCTAGCATGCAGGCCCCACATACAGTGTATAATTTAGGAGACTTTGGGGACCATGAATGCATCATAAAGGTGGCATGATTAGGATGGAATCTGAGTGAAATCAATTGAATAAGTGTACTAGAGAACATGGAAAACGAAGTTAGAAGAAGCAGTTGGAACTCTATTGGTAATGACCAGGCAGGTAGTACACACAAGGGTAATAATAGAGAAGCATAGTCGATAGATTTTGTGGATGAAGATGGTATGTGACTTTATGCCTGGTAACAAGCATGGAATGAAGGATGAGAAGACTCAAAGATGCCTGGTGCTTTCAAATATAGCTAGGTGACATTAAACCAATTTCTAAGAATCAGTAAGAAAATTTTACCAGATGGACATTCATTCTCACAATGCACAAAACTCTCCATTAGCATATGTGACATTAGAAAGACATTAGAAAGAACTGAGGCCAGTAGACATCTGAAATGTGTCTTCCCATTTCATAGTAGTTAATTTCATTTCATTTCATAGTAGATAATAATATGAAACAGTGTGTATAAAGCAAATCTTACCTCTTTGCTATAGTCACTGTCAGAATCGCTACTAAGTTCTTCAGTATTCATGTTCTCCAAATCGGATTCCCCAGGTGCAATTGGCACCGTCACGGTGAGGCTGGGATTGTGAATAAATGACTGATAATCACTTTCTTCCATCAAATTCTTGTCCACACTGCTTCCAAAGCCGCCGCTCTTCCCATTTTCCTTACGGAAGTGTCGATCTTTGCTCATTTCAGCGAGTGTACGGTTAGAGATACAATTTTCCTTTTTGCTGTTTAGATCTTCTGCTCGTCTTATTTCTTGGGAAATCTTTGGCTTTTTTGAAAATGCTTTTAGAATAAATTCGCGTACAGCCTGTTTCACATGATCTATTCCCTTTTTAATTCTGGCCACAGCAATCTGGAGGTTGTTTGCCTCAGGGTCTTCTTCAATCGCTGTAAGGTTGTCAGAACTAAATGAACTCAACAGTAAAGCAAGAAACAGGTTGAGGACCTATATCAGGGAGGGAAGGGGTGTAGAGAAACGGGGGGACAGGAAATGAAAGGAAAATAAGCACGGTTTTCTGAAAAATAGTGCATATTTCAACGTAGATTCTTCATCATTCTCTCCATATAGCAGCTTCCGAAAGTTCAGGGAGCAGGGTCAACCATATATGGGGAGCCGAGGATGCCCCTTCACCATTATCATCCTGTCACCTTAAGCATATGCTATTTACACAGCCCGCATTATGAAATGTTCCTGTTCAAGTATTGTGCAGCTTGGCCCTTAATGTGGCCTTTAAAGCCTAAAAGAGGACCCGCCCATTACACCTGATTAATATGAGATAGTGGCAGTGATTAGCTGGCTTCACCGCTATCATTTTGGCTCTGGAAAAGATTATACAAGAAGTTCAGACAATCTCTTTTTGAAGAACAGTCCTGTTTGTGAGTAAAAAAAAAAAATTCTGATTTTTCCTTCTGAAACAGGGATCCAGTTTAACTCAACATTGTTTAAAAAAATAATATTTACAGAAGTCAGAGAACATGCAAGACCTATTTAAACGTTATTTTATATGGGGAGCAAAAAGGTAATTGAATTACCATTCGATATAAGTCTTTGTCACCCAAATCACCTAGCTCACATTTAGAAAAATTAAAATTACACTTGAGGAGAAGGGACTCACCCTTCATTTGGTCCACACCCAAAACAATTTGTCAGAGATATTTAACATAAGAGAAGTGATTAAAACTGTGTCAAAGAAAATTCTGGGGGAAGAGAATGAGGAATCATAAAAAAATTGTTGATCACTAAAGAATTACAAAATACTTTAATTCTTGTCTTTAGTCTCATTGAAAAAATATTTTACAATATGCAAAACATGTGTGAATATGATTGTGTATGAATACAATTTTTGATGAGGACCTGAAATTCTGTTTTATAGAAGTCTTCTTAATTCATGCAAGCATTAGGAGATGTCCTTTTCAGTAATACGCTCATGTTCAGAAAAATGCCCACTTCTTCATTGAGAACAGATATAATAATCTTTCCATCAAAAATCATAGCAAGACTCTAATATTTTATCATAATCTAATGGATGTCACAAATGAAAATAAAGACCATTTTGTATCACCTCTAGTATTATTCTAGAAAAGAAATATTCAGAAAAAATACTTGATTTAAAGTCTCATTTTGATTAACAGACTTCATTATTTTCCTAATAGAGCACAAATTTCAGCTGACTAAAGTATTCTATTTTTCCAAATTCCCTCTAAAACTTATGTTTCTTAACCATTTCAATTAATTGGTAGTAAACTGTCCTAAAGAATAAAAAATGAAATTTAAAAATATTGGATCAGTTTAACATTTAACTCTAATGTCTAAGATTATATCAGGAACATAATTTTTATTTCTTCTCAGATTCTAAATCTATATTATTGGTAATTCCTTAATTATTCAATATTTTGTTATTGACATTCTGAATTATAGTTCTCTTTTTTGTTACCATGGATTGGTAACTAATGAATGACAACCTGAATGAGTCATCAGTAATTCTATGTAAACAATCACTAATGTGTCTGTATGTGCTGCACCATAAAGCTGTGCTGCCTTTCAAAGAAAAACATTTTCTTCACATCATCCCTCAAGATCAAATATTGTATTATGTATTCTTTAAAGACTCACTTCAAAAGCTTTCCTTGAGTACCAATGTTAACTTATTTTTTCCTTTCCAAGCATTTTTTAACCTTACTGTATTATTTTTTCTTCTCTGATCACTTTTTAAACCAATTTTCTCTGTATTAGACTATAAGCATAGTGAAGAGAAGGATGAGACCACAGATATTTATGTCTCTCTACCTAAATCGTATAAACAATGCCTAAATACATTTATTTTCATAGGGAAGATACTGAAAACTATTGAATAAATAATTGATCAGAGCCCAAGAAATAACTGCCTTTTATATATGCCTCAGTAAAAAAGAAATACATAAAATATGTCCGATCTTTTTTGTGTGGCATGTTTTTACAACTTATACTTCTGATTATTTTGCTATTTCATGTGAAAATTGCATAAGAAAAAAAATAGAAAAACTAATCTGTTTGTAGGAAGGTACAAAACAAGCTCAGAAGAACCAAAGAAAATGAATTACTGAAAAGATTTGTGATCTTATATAAAACTACAATTGCCTTTTTACTGTAACTTAAGGCTTATCAGCAATTACAGAATGGCAATCATGTGTATTTTATGAGTAGTAAAGCTCTATAATTTGCACTGCATAATTCATTCTATACTTCTGGCACACTGTCACTTAGTATGTGATTTGATGAATGCAGATTTCTATCCTAACTTCTGATGCTTTTTATTTGGGAGCTGCAAGGACAAAAAAAAAAAAAAGAAAGAAAGAAAGAAAGAAAGAAAGAAAGAAAGAAAGAAAGAAAGAAAGAAAGAAAGAAAGAAAGAAAGAAAGAAAGAAATCAGCGAGCTTTTTTCAAGGTAGTGAGAAGTGAACTAACTTCTGGGATGCCTGATGGGAAATTTGCTGCCAAACTGTCTATTGAGATGAGCCAACACGGAGGATTTGAAAATGAGTGGCTCCTGGAAAATGAGTGGCTCCTGGAAGAGCACCCCATCTCAATTTTCTCCTACGTATAAGCATGAAAGCTTTCACAAGCCAGTATAAAGAAGATGAAAGTGAAATCAAGCAAGGCAAGAAAACATTAATTAGGAAGATACGAATATTGCTGTGTAAATGAGAAGCTACAGACCACTAGTTGGCCCACTTTTTCTGTAAAGGTCCAGAGAATAAGTATATTGCGCTTTAGGAGAAATATAGTTTTTATGGTAATCATTGATACCTGCTATTATAGTGCAAAGGAGGGAATAAAGAGATGGGCGGAGTGGGGAGGGAGGAGGGAAAAGGGGATGAAAAAGGAATTAAGATATCTTATGTATATCTACCAACTTCCTACAAAGAATGTAAACATTATGCACTGTTCACATGTATTAATAAATTTAAATAACAAAGTAAAATTAAAATAATAAAATCAATGAAAAATAGCCATACATTCAATGTAAATAAATGAACATGTCTGTGTTCCGTTAAAGCTTTATTTATGCACACAGAAATTTGAATTTCATATAATGTTCATATGTCATAAAATATTCTTCTCTTAATGTTTTTAATCTTTTCAAATGTAAAATTCCTTAAATAAGGGCAGTACCAACACAAGTGTTGTGGACTGCATGATGGTTAATCTCGATTGCCACCTCTATTGGCTTGAGACACCTAGGAGGTGAGTAAAAGACACTTCTAGGTGTGTTTGGGTAATGGAAACATGACCTTGGGAATTATACCTGGTCCCAGCCCCTTCCTTTTTGCTGACCGTCCCCTGTTCCCTGCTTCCCAGATGTCATCGCATGAGAAGCTTTCTTCTATAACACCCTTTTGTGCATGTTTCTGCCTTGGAGCCAGATAATGGTGAACTGAAATCTCTGAAACCAGGACTCAAAGCAATGCTTTCTTCTTACAAGTTGCAGTGGCAGGTACTATGTCCCAGGAATGGAAAGCTGACCAATACAGACTGGATTTGGCCTGTGGACCATAATTTGGTTATCCTTGCTATAGATGTTAAGCTTTGTGACTACCGTACGGTGTGACTAGTACTTTTATTTGCCTTGGTCTGTTATGACTTCATTTTGTTCTTGTCAACTTACGAGAGTTATTTAGCAAGACAGCCTCATATCTGAAGAAACTTCATATCTTTTAAGATATCTGAAACACCACAGATTTAATTTAGATGATGTCACTATCAAAATGAGAAAATAAAGTAGAAATTTTACATTATGGTTTTCAAAAATATCAATGAGAGTTATCTGGCCAGGGAAATTAAGACAATTTTTTTTTCCTTTTCTGTTCTTTTGTATATTAAAGGTATCAATATTTATTATAACAATTTTATATCTGAGTTTTAAATTTATAAAAATAACAGAGCATATCACCATAAAACAATTTCTATACAGAATTTTAAATTTGTGAATATCTGTTACATACCACGAGGTTTCCAATGACCATGACCATCATGTAAACAATAAGGCACATGGCCTGGCCAGCGACCTCCATACAGTCCCACATGGTCTCTATCCACTCTCCGCACAGCACGCGGAACACGATCAGGAAGGAGTGGAAGAAGTCATTCATGTGCCAGCGCGGGAGCGTACAGTCCTCATTGATCTTGCAGACACATTCCTTGTAGCTCTTCCCGAAGAGCTGCATGCCGACCACGGCAAAGATGAAGACGATGATGGCCAACACCAGGGTGAGGTTCCCCAGCGCCCCCACGGAATTGCCGATGATCTTTATCAGCATGTTCAGAGTCGGCCAGGATTTTGCCAACTTGAAGACTCGGAGCTAAAAGCAAATATACTTTAATATTAATTATATGAAAAAATATCAGTGTTTCCATGATTGAATTTTTTGTTCTAAGTTTAAGACAGTTTTTATGCCTTAATAATATGGTTATTATTATCTGGCTGAAATAAATTATTCCAACTTTTCATTCACATCTATTTTCAAAATTCCTTTTGTTATATTTGCCACCATATATCTACAACACATACTATAATGTGTGTAAATTTTAGTTCAAGATTGTGATAAGAGCTTCTTTTCATGCTTTTAGGTATTAGTTCTTTTGGAATTGATAATGTAACCTTAATTTTATTTTCTCATACTTCTGTGAGTTTTTCATGCTGATACTGAGATGACGACCATGTAAGAAAAAGTGCTTTAAAAATCTTTATTTTTAATACATATTTTATATAAATTGTTTTGTAGACAATTTATATAATGATTTGATCATTTGGAGACAATGATTTGATCATCAACTATCAAATCTATTAAGTTACAGAGACATTATGGTTGAAATTATCTAATCTCTAAGATTGCTACTGTGAAATAAATTAGTTCCCTACTGGGTAAAAAAATGCTTTTACTTTCCTAGTATATTCTTTCAGTCAAAGTTAGACATGTGCTCAATTTCTTGAAATTAAAATATTGCAGTTTTAGGGTTTTGGCTCTCTAAGTACATTTGTTAATGAGTGGACTTTATTTTACTAAATATCAAGACCTAATCTTACCTTTTGACTCAAGCTTTGGAAGTTTTAAATAATAATAATGGAAAGCCTAGACAGTCTTTTATTATAGAATGTAACCACAAGGTTAGTTTGTACTTACCAGTCTGAATGATCTCAGAACTGATAATCCTTCCACATCTGCTAGAAAAAGTTCTACTAAACTTAAAGTCACAATAAGGCTGTCAAAAATATTCCAGCCTACTTGGAAATACTCATATGGATCCATGGCGATTAATTTCAAAACCATTTCAGCAGCAAAGATTCCAGTAAAGACCTAAGTGAGAAATACCACATTTTTCTTGTATTATCAGACAGTATGGAGTCAGCATGATGATGGTTAATGACTATCTCCTTAGCACTTACTGGTTCCCAGACAATGTGCTACATACTTGGCAAATGGACGTTATCTCCTTTCATCCTGTAAAGAGGTGTAGCTATTCTGATAACTCTCGTGCCAGCGTCAAAGGATCTAAAAGCTCTGTCTTGTCAGATTTAATCATCATGAGACACAAGTTAAGAGGAACATATTAAAATTCCAGAGAAGTAAAACGTTTGACATTTAACATGATCACTCTTCGCAAAATACATATGGGGGCCACAAGTCATTTTAGAAGAAGGAAATAAGGATTGACATTGAAATTTTCAGCCAGTTTGCCTTCTGGTCTTACTACTTTTAGAAGAATAAAAAACATGTTGACTCACTTTTCAAAAGATTTATCAGTAGAAGTGAAAAATGTAACTGATGCAATGGCAGCTGAAGTTAGACTTCCAAAGCTTTGATACAAAAGTGCATTGCAAAACATGATTCATTCATGACACACATATCAAAGGACTCGCTTAAAGAAGCGACAGTGAAAAACCTGCTTATTACTCATATGAGTACACCGTGACTCAAAGAGTCTGCCCACAGATGGTTCAAGTAGGTCTCTATCTGCACTGGATAATTTACAAATAATCTACAATTGAGAGATAAGAAGAGAGTATCTGAACTGGGTGTCGTCATGATATATAAGACACAAGATGAACCCTGGAGGTCATGACAGTGCAGTAATTCAAAGCTAAATAGCTCTGCCTATTCCCAAAGATGAATAGACGGAAAGAAGAATGCTAACTCAGAGGGTTGAAACAGATAGATGAAGTGCAAAGTATCTGTTGAAAAATACATAGCTAGAACCAGAATCAGAATTCAAACAAGGTCTTTGGCATTCCAAAGACCCAGATACTTCACTATTATATCAATACAATGTGTCTATAGTGCTTTTAAAAATATGTGGTGTATACTTGCAAGAAAGTTGACACGTAATTATAAAATATGTAAAAAAGGATCCAAATTTCAGAGTGTTCACAGACATACTGGCAGACAAAGCAACTATTTACTTCCCAAATGATGATACTTACGGAAATAATATTGTTATGTACAGAACTTAAAACTATTGCAAAATTATTGAAAGATGGAATATACAACCAGGAACTTGACTCTCCATGATAATTCATATGGTACATTCTAGATACGCATAATTACTGAGCTGGATATCTACTGACTTCAAAAAAGGAAGTAACAATAATGACAACCAAAGAGAGACACTGCAGGTACACAATGCCAGAGAAGAAACTCACCAAATTCCCCACGGCGAGTACGTTTTTGAATTCCTCAGTCATTGGATGGTGTTCCATGGCCATAAATAATGTGTTTAAAACTATGCAAATAGTAATTGCAAGATCTACAAATGGATCCATTACAATAAAATAGATAAACGTTTTGAATTTTATCCAATATGGAGAGCAATTCCAGATCAAAAATGTCCGTGCAAATCTGTACCACCAAGGTGGACATTTTTGTCTGGACTCTTCAAGTTCTGGGGGAAAAAAGGCAACAACAGGAAGTCAGTCCTTTGCATATTTTATTTATGACCAGATACGAATTGCAACATGATTTAATATTCAAACAATCTAGTGACTTAAACTGTGCATAACAGTGGTGTGCCTATGGAAGCATGGCATATTGCATGAAAGTCTTTATGTTTGTTGATTAAATGAAGCAGAAATGAGGGGAGTGCAATAAAACTAATGACCGGAAGCAGGTATATGAGCATCTCTGACATAAAAATACACTAAAATACCATGAGAAGCAGGAGAACTGGTGTTCCCTTTATTTTCCAACAATATACATAGTTTTCTCCTGTGTATTTAATCGCATGACAATAGTAAGACCATTTTATTCTGTCCAGAAAAATATTTTGCTATTTTTAAGTGAAAATAATGCCTGAATCAAGACACCACAAATAATTTAAAGAGGAAATCAAGAAATAGACATTTACTCCTTTAGCTCCTTTGCTTCTCACCACAAGTTTAGGGGTTAAGCAAAACCTTCAGGGCCATGATGATAGCGTGGGAGTGAAAGGTCAGCCTTCGGACAAGGTGGGGGCTGGGGCACAGCTTCTGTGATGAGAGAGGGTGGGGACTCGTACATTTTAAAAAGTCGTCATCCTTTGACTCTCTTTCCTTATTGGAAGGCTAATCAGATACTAGATAGGCTAACTTTATATAAGTGAGAAAGGTACATACTTTTTAATCTAACTTTCTGCATCAATTACTATTAAATTATTATCTCTGGAAGGTCATTTTATTTACTGTCTGTGTTTAATCACAAATAATGTCATCCATTTTCAAGGAGTGTGTGTGTGTGTGTGTGTGTGTGTGTGTGTGTGTGTGTGTGTGTTTCAGTACTGGGGATTGAACCCAGGCCCCATTACACTGAGTTACATGCCATCTTTTCTTCATTTTGAGATAGGGTCACACCAAGTCCCTAAGTTGCCCTTGCTAAACTTGAACTTGCAATCGTCCTGCTTCAGCTTCCCAGACTGCTGGAATTACAGGTGTGCACTTCCACAGTCAGCTCATTTGTAATACTTTTAAACAAAAATAGTTGTGTCCATTTCCTTTTATTATCTTTACTATTGCATAAGGCCATTTTACATTCTTTGAATTGTTCCTGAGAATATCATGTACTTGATTAAAGGTATCTAGAATTTATATTACTTTTATTTAAGAACTGGTAAGACATCATCACCTACCTTCTACAGTGTTTGTGAGAATACTTGCTCTACTCATTGCTCTTTGTCTGAGATGAGGGTCATTCAGCATATCTTCTGAAAGGAAATAAGAACTGGAACATCTCTTTTTGCGTATTTGAATGGTTGTACCCTAGGAAAAAGATGATCCATTAAAATCTTAAGAATAAAATTCCAACTCAGTATAGGCATAAAGTAAAATCTTAGGGTGCTGTAGAGAGTAACTAAAAGGAGACACTAAATTGCTGGGTTCAAATTATGGTTTTGCTACTCACTGGTTGGATATTACTGGGGATTTACCTAACTCAGTTTCATTATGGGTAAATGTGATTAATAGTGCTGGTTTCATATTTTTGTTATAGGGGTTAAAGGAATTGATACTTAAGTTTAAAAATGAAACTTGTTACTTTTTTCATTATAGAAATATCATCAATTCTTTCTAGTTATCTAATTTATTCAGGTATTTACCAAAGAACTCTACATAAAAACAGACAAATGAAGTAGCAGTATGTGTGTAAAGAGATGAGGAATTCGATATTCTCCAATAATTTTCTGTAATTATTCTTTGTTGATGTTGGCAACATTAGTGAAAGCTACTGTAACAATTGTTTCTTGTGGTCAAGAAAGATATCTCATGAACTCAGCTGACTACAGGATGATAAATGACTCACTTTGGAAATTACACTTAATAGGGATGTGAATTGTAGCAAGATAGAGAATGCAAGCTCCATCCGAAAGAGGTGACCACTATTCAGCACTAATCATTGTCGCAAGGCAAGCATAGAGCTCAGCCACACCATATAGGCTCATATTTAAGTCAAAATATCTTATTTTTTAAGCATGACAGCTAATTCAAATTTAAAACACTACACTGATTCTGTGGAATTCAAAATTATATACACACACACGCTCATACACACATATATGCACACAAACAACTGTACAACTCTTTCATCTATTTGTAAGTGGCATGTGGTATATATTTTAAAAACATGTAGATTTACATGCACCACATAAATATATAGTTCCAGAGTTTTAAAGTTGTATAGTTTTATAGATATAATATGTATCAAAACACAGATATACAGGCAAAATATGTGTGTATGTGTATATGTATGTATATACGCACAGACACGCACGGATGCAGGGACTTTTTATAAATATCTCTCTGTAACCATATTTTCTCTGCTCTGATCTCTAATTTATTAATTGCCAGGAGCATTAAATTTCCAAGTCAAACAGTAATTTTTTTCACTAAAACAAATTCTTTCCCATGTAGACACGTCTTAAGTGCAGAGATATTTGTCATGTAGTGTTTTCATACAAACTCTATTACGTCACACTTTGTAATTGTCTTTGTCATTCTTCTAGTCTTATAAGTTGACTTTAGGGTTTACTGCGGTATTGATTTTTCTGAAGTGAAATAGGGTGGTAAATAAAAACACTTCATTAGAAATGTGAAGTAATCTCCAAATCTGGAATAAGTTACATGGCACTTTTTTTTTTTTTTTTTTTTTTTGTGGTGCCAGGGATCGAACTCAGGCCCTTGTGCTTGCAAGGCAAGCATTCTAATCACTGAGCTAAATCCCCAGCCCAAGTTACATGGCATTTTGCAGACAAAAACCACATCATTGCAAAACAAAACATAACGACAGTATGACTTCATCGAAATTTAACATGCTTGTTTGCTAAGGAAAACACCTTGACAGGAAGGTGTAGGTTGTCTCATGCAAGCACAGACGCCACGCGTTACTGCAGAGCACATGCTTTCATTCCAGCTGAATTACGGGTATGGTCATGGCTTTGATGGAACTGTATGTTTCCCTGAAACACTGCATGGTCTATAGGAACAGACGGCGTCTATGGGGAGTTTGCTGAGCTAGTGGAAGCCCTTAATCATATTGGTGCTACAGCTCAATACAGTGATAAAGAGTCATCCTGGAAATCCCAGGAACGAGGAAGGTCTCACTTTGAAGCCTAATTAGATATCTTTCTCTAACATCTCAATTTCCACTCTTAAACTCTTGGAATTGCTGTTTTGAAGCAGTTGCATTTTTTTGTTTTTTGTGTTTGTATCAGTGCATGTGTTTTTGATATTTTGTTCGTGTTCGTAGACTCCAGACAAAAGACATCTTTAAAATGCAAATAGTATTCCTTCATTTATGTAGGGAAATTAAGCATGGCCATTTTCTATAATTTGAAAGATAAGCTTACTGTGTATGAGAGAGATAGCGAGGCCTGGAGGTCCAGAGCTCAAGCTCTGAAATGGAGGGTTTGTGTTTAAACTTCAGAGCTACACCTCAGCTGGGTGAATGTAGGTAAACTCTCTTCATTCTCCATGCCTCAATTTCCCCGTTGGTAAACAGTGGTAGTACTATATCACCTCATAGAGCTGTTGTGAATCCTAAATATGTGCTTGTTATTATTATTATGAATAATTTAAATAGCATCCCTTGCAAAAAGGTACATATTAATCAGTGACATGAAAAAGCAGCAGGTGGCAAATGATACAATTTCTTTACAGAAATGGAACCTATTGTCAACTAGTAAGGCCAACATTCTCAATACACGCTCTGTGCTGCCATGTGTACCTTTTATAAATGGTTCTCTAAAGGGTTGATTTATAATCTCCAAATAAGTATGGATCAGTACATTCTTTTTAAAAATGGAATATAAGACATCTTTGAATCAGATGCCTACAACACATAGTCTGAGGGTTAAGCTACTGGGTTAAAGGTGTGGTTCTATCAGAGAAGGTATTGCAGAATGCGGAGCCATTCACGGGCCAGACAGAAGGCCTCTGCAGCAGAGAGACTGATGCAGGAGGAAGGCCAGCCATGCCTGAACTGTGGAAAAACGTCCTTACGCTGTCATCGGAAGTTGCCTTATCTATTATCACCTCTGGCAGAAGCTGTCCATTGGGAAGCATGAGGGCGGAGGGTCCATCAACCAGGGATACCACACCATTGCAGTCCACGGCACTGTGCATCTTCCCGTTCACCGGCAGCACTGGGGGGGACCTACTGGCTTGGCTGATGTTACTGCTGCGCCGCTCCCGGAATCTGGGGGGCACGAAGAGTGAGCCCCGTCTGCTCTCACTGTCTCCAAAAATGCTGTGCTCGTCATCGGCAAACTCAGTCTCAGATCCTACGTCTTTTCCTCGCGCCTTGAAACTGAAAAGACTTGTCCTGCTGCTGCGCCTTGCGGAAAACAGGGAGCCGCGGATGCTGAGTGGTGACTGCAGAAGAAAATAGTAGGTGACGTCTGTCTGCTGGGACCCCTACAAACAGCATTGCGCTTCAGAAAACCAGCCCCGAATCCGTCGGCCTGCGGGCAGCCGGCTCTGGACTCTGTGCTGGTTTCCAAGAAACATATTTAAGAGCAAAGCGATTCAGCAAGAAGACAAATTCTCCCAAATAAAGAATGAAATAATTTGAAGAATTCATCCCTCACGGCTAGATAAATTATTTGTGCAGCTCTCTACTATTATATTTTACAGCAACTTCTCCATTCTCCATATACCATTATTTTGCTATCTAGACGTATCTCTTACAAATTTGGTCTTGATGCCTGTCGTTTCGTTTTTCATTCCCTAAGTTCCACCAGAAACAAAACTTTCCTAAGTCAAAGACCATTCTGTATGCTTTTTGTATTATATTGCTCGTAATTCCTCTTTACACATTGAAAGCTAAATTAAGGTATGTTTTAAAGGACCTTTTCAGTAACAAGGAATTTAGAAAGTCATGGAACATTGGAACTTGGAAAACATGTTGTACACTGCCAAAGAGAGTGAAAAGTCACGTTAAAATGACTAATGTCCCGGACAAAATTTTTTCATAGATCAGTATCTAATGAAAATTCTTTTGAAGTATCACAGTCAATAAAATCAGTGCTTCCTATGTAAAGGACACAGTGACAAGTACTGTAAACAATGGAAAATGGTTCTGGTGAGGTCTTTACTTTAAAACTACTTTGGACTGCTGTAGTCCTATTTCTTTTATTGAACCATTTGCGTTCATTTTCTTTGTCGTCATCTAAAATATGAAATCTTTGAAGGCAGGGGTCTCTATTACTCTATTTCTGGCAGACAGTTGTGGACCTAAATAATAGAAGTTAGACATTTTAAATGAAAACAAGATGAGAAGGATAGCAATTCTGGGTGACGCACTGAAAAGCAGTTATGGAGAACTAGAGTGGATCAAGGACTATTTGTAGGACGAGGGACGTTTTAGCTAGTGGGCAAAAAATAAATAATGTTATGCCAGGAAGAAATGACTTTAGTTAGACAAAGTTAAAAGCCTGAGAGTCCAACACCTGTGGGCAAGAGTAAGCACTCCAGCTTGGTAAATTGAGGGTGAAGGTAGAGAGAGGTGGGGAGACAAACCCAGGGAGAGTTTGTGGCACAGGTAGGATATAGGTCATTTTCTTTTTCTGGCAGTGGAGTGCGGGGTGTTGGGGATTGAACTCAGGGCCTTGCACTTGCTAGATAAGCACTCTACTACCTGAGCTAAATCCCCAACCTCATGCTCTATAATCAGGGGTATTCAACAGAATTTTTTTCTTCTTTTTTTTTTAAAGTTGGACAGATGGACAACTAGACTTTTGTTGGAGAAAAATGTATTTGGAGGTTCTGTGGTAAAGGGAAACATTAAGGAGAATAGAAGCATTGGTTCATCTTACAGTTTTGCATACAAGCGTAGGCAAGGAGGACTGATGTATGGGGTTTTCAGTGGAAAAAGCAGAAAAATAAAGAGAAATTCACACAAGCAGAATGAACAGACCAGGAAACTACAAAGCAGACCCTAACACAGGAGGTAGATGATGTCGGGGGAGTCTACAAAGTTCCAAACTGGGTGCTTGATATTCTACGGATAGCTTTATCTACAGTAGTGGAAAAAAGAAGAGAAATTAGATTAATATTTCTTTTTAACAAATATATCTTTTTAAAAATACAGCTATAAAGCTAATCTATAGTGCAAACAGTATGTTCATTTCTAAAATGGTTTCAAAGAATAGTGTGTTTCTTGGAAATTTGATTATTGAAGAAGATATAACAATTTTGGAAACTGTAAGTGCCTTCAAAAATGAACCCAACGGGAAATCTGTGTATGTCTTTTTTTCTTCCCATAAATGCCAGAAATAGATCTTTACCTAAGCATACCAATAAACCCACTCGCACTTCTCCGCTGGATCCCCGCCCCCGCCCCCGCCGCCCAGCTAGACCTCTGCTCTTCCTCGCAGGCAATCGCAGTACCTGATTAGGGGTGGACAGTCTCTTCTCGCGAGCCCGTCTGTGCCCTTCAACCCCAAGGAAGAAACTTTTCCTCCTGATGCTCTCATCTGATTCGGACTTGGACAGCTTCTCATCATCTCCCTTTTCCTCGCCACTGGAAAGTTTCTTTTGATTGTTTTTCTTTCTTCGGTTTCTTCTTTCCTTAGCGCTTTTCGAGCTCAGTTTGGATGTTTCCGAGGAGCTCTCTGAGAGGCCTATAATTCGGCTTCGTCCAATACTTGTGTATTCAGCCGCTGCCGCTGCTATTGCCTGTTCATCCAAGATATTGCACAACATAACTCGATTCTCAATGCAGGGAAACCCTATTGCAGGTACCTATCTCCCAGCCACTCATTTACACTGTGCACGTGATCATATTCCTTGCATATGTAGCGATATGGCGCTCTTGCACAGTGACCAGAAAGCTTACAAAGCATGTATTTGCTGCTTTTCCCAGATTCTAATAAAGATTAGTTGTATTTACATGCCACTAATTTTCCTATAGTAAAGCAGATTTAAGCATTATATGTTAAAATTTTATCAGGTAGTTGTGGGACATAAAAATATAAGCTGTGTAATAATAAATAAGGATTTTCTATATTAGACGATTAACTCAATCTTGTCAATACAATCGGACCACTCATAGTGTCATGAGATAGAACTACCTAAAAATTCAAATGAATGATTTAAAATAATTGTATCTAGAGAAACTGTAAAGTCAATGGTTGTTTTCTTAAGGATGTCTAAGGATTCCTAAGTTGTACCAGGGATAACGTAATGTTTATAGTATTTCTTTATGAACATTTGTAAAAATAAAAACCAAACAACTCTTGCAAAAAATGGAAAATAAGATGTAAATGAAAAACAGAAAGAACTTATAATCCTACCCCCACCAAAATAACTGGTGTTAATGTGTCTTTCAGCCTTTTTATATATCATATAATTTTAAAATTGTGACTGTATCCTATTTAATCCACTGTTATTTAACAGCTTCTTCTGCAAGACATGTAAGGATCTTAAAACACATATTATGGCTCATAAATACTTTAAGTCATGAAAATATCATAATCCTCTTAACCATTTTCTAATTTTTCAAAATGTGATTTCTGATTTTAGATGTTTTGAAATGCTATCCTGCACACGTGAGTGTGTCAAAGTGCCTCTGTGTCACAGATTCCTACTCTGGTGAACAGCATTAGATCCTTCGAAGAGAGTTAACGAGATCAAATCAGCAAAAATGTTTTAAGACTCTTGTGGCATATTAGAAGCTATGTTTCTCTTAGCAGAAACTTTCTCAGGCTTTTCTATGGAAGTTCACCTTGGAGAGAGCATCAAGAGGAATCTTCAAGGATCTGAGACTTAGCTTTAAGTCACTGCAAACATTAATATGTTTTGTTTTTATTTCAGATTTTATCTTAAAAATTTTCACAACATTAACAAAAATTGATGTATATTTCCCTTTTTTACTTCTTGGACCATGTGTTTCTCCCTAAATGCTTCTCTACAACTGTTACTCTGGGGAAGTGCAGCTTTTATATTTGGAAGTTTCCATGATCTCACACATATGTAAGCATTGTTTACATAGCAGGTTTAAGAGCAACAGCCCCAGAACATCTTGTATGCGACAGGGAGCTGATTATGGGAAAGGTGTCAATGTAGCCAAGTCCAGAACTGATTCCTTCAGTCACACTAGGAATGAGGATGCAGTTTATATATAAAAATTAAGGAAAATCTACCAGGGGAAAGCCAAAGATAGACTACAGGGCCTTTGTCATTACCTTTTGTATTTTACTTCTAGGAATAATTTTAAACCAAATAACAATACCTCAGCTTCTTCTTGCTCTTTTTTGAGTTGATCTAACATCTGTTGAAATTCTAACTCCTTTTGTTTAGCTTCTTCGATGTTTGCCTGGTTCTGTTCCTCATAGGCCATTGCAACCACAGCCAGGATCAAGTTTATTAGATAAAAGGAGCCCAGGAAAATGACCACCACAAAGAAGATCATGTAGGTTTTGCCAGCAGCTCGCAGAGTCTAGGGAAAAATGGAGATTGTCGGTTTAATAATACAGTCTTTTTAAGTAAATTATTTCCATGGGAATGGTATATTAGGCATGGATAGATTGGGTAATTTTATATAATCTCATAAAAATTTGAAAGAATAACATGATATTTTCATGGAAAACAATCGGTATTAAAACAAACACATTCTTAATACAAAGGATATAGCAAACTGATAGACCCATACTAAAGCTATATGTGATTCATGATTATTATTAAGCACAATAATATAATAATCCCATGTTTTTGTTTTCCAGAGTCTGAAAATCACTAACAAAACTAGTGCCTATGCTCACTTTTAAATTTAGGAACAGGTAAATTTAGGAACTGGTCCTTTTTACCCTTATAATTCTACCTTCTTTTTTTTTAACATAAGGTATTAATGATCATGTATAATGTTAATGTAAGATAATAGATAGCCTAAATGAATTAATCTGTTTATCTCATATTTATTTTTAACATGCTTGATAATTTTAAAATGCACCATACTTTTTATCATTCACTTAGTTTTGAAGTTAATTCAAAGGCATAAACAATTAAATGAAAATGTGCAGCGGGGAGTCACATCGAAGAGACTCAGGAAAGATCAACTAAAAAACTTGAGTAACAGGGAGCTGGTGAGGGACATACCACCTGATACTAAAAATCTGTTTGGAAGAAGTAGATGTATATCAAACCAAACATCTGCCTGATAGTTTTTAAAAGGGGGAGTGGTCGCCGGGGCTGGTCTGCAGGGCTCACACCCTCGTCCTACCCTGGAAACTTCCCGAATAGCCGAGGGAACCTATGAAGCTATGTTTCTCTTAGCAGAAACTTTCTCAGGCTTTTCTATGGAAGTTCACCTTGGAGAGAGCATCAAGAGGAATCTTCAAGGATCTGAGACTTAGCTTTAAGTCACGGCAAACATTAATATGTTTTGTTTTTATTTCAGATTTTATCTTAAAAATTTTCACAACATTAACAAAAATTGATGCATATTTCCTTTTTTTACTTCTTGGACCATGTGTTTCTCCCTAAATGCTTCTCTACAACTGTTACTCTGGGGAAATGCAGCTTTTATATTTGGAAGTTTCCATGATCTCACACATATGTAAGCTCTACAGGAGCACTGTAGAGACCAGTCTCCCAGCATAGCCTCAGGCTGTACATCTGCCCCATCATCTCCTCTCCAAACACCAAGTAAGCCGTAACCCTGCAGCATCCTTGCCAGTGCCCACCAAGGGAAGAGGGTGCTCCCTCCCCACCTTCTAACCTCAGGCAGTAAGAGAATGGCAACCGGCCAAATCTACCCAGATACTGTGTCTGAAGTCACCATCTGGTACCCTGCATCAGGACTGGGCCCATCTATGTCCCACCTGAGTGGCCCCAGCATGCCCAAGTCACTGCTGGGTGCCTCAGATTAGTCCCACCCCTGCCAGGCTTTCCATCTGGTACACAGAGCTAACACTGGACCCGTGGGAGTCTGTGCCTTTTATATTTATTAAGTAAATATAAAATTGTCCAAATAAAGAATCTGTGGCAATTCTGAGCAAAGAATTCATTGTTTATCATAAAGAATTCTCATTTCAGTCTCTTTCCTTTTGGGATTGTGTATTAAGAACATACACATAGGGCCGGGGATTTAGCTCAGTGATTAGAGTGCTTGCCTTGCAAGCACAAGGCCCTGAGTTCGATCCCCGGCACCACAAAAAAACCAAAAAAACAAAACAAAACAAAAAAAGAACATACACATAAAAAGAACTCCTGGCTTCTAGAGGTTCATGTTCAAGGTAGAGACAAACGAATGAACAGGGCTGGGGATTTGGCTTGGTGGTTAGAGTGCTTGCCTTGCAAGTGCAAGGGCCTGAGTTTGATCCCCAGCACCAAAAACAAAACAAAACAAAACAAGACAAAACAAAACAAAAAAACCGAATGAACAATTACAGTAAAATAGACCAGTACTATGAATTGGGTTTACTAAGAGTATGATGGAAGTCTAGAGGAAGTAGCAATTGACTTGGGAGAGGGACTTTAGAGAAATGAATTGAAACTTTACCTGTGAGTAAGATTTTAAAATAAACCATACATGGTGGTCATGTTATTTTAGTATCAAATAGTAGAGTTTCCTCTATTCTCAAAAGAATTTTTATTTTTAAATTTTTTTTCGCATGAATTTTTAAAACCACATATTAAAAAGCCAGGAAACAACAAACACTACATTTTTATATCATTCAAAACTGCATGTTTCTCTTAGCACCCACTTGTTGATAAAGATTTTCCCAGTAATCCTGTGTCATTAGCCTAAACAAGGCTAGGAAGGCCCAGCTGAAAGTGTCAAAGCTCGTGTAGCCATAATCCGGGTTTCTGCCAAACTTCACACAGCTGTACCCTTCGGGACACTGCCTGCATGGGAAGAAGAACATCACAGGTTAGAATGTCTGTGGGATACAAGGTAAAGAGCAGTGCAAAAAAGTCACACACTTAAGGTCCCTACGTAGGGGAAAATATTGAGTAATAATTAAGTGTAGGTCATTTGGAGTCAGGAAAAACTGTGTTTAAATTTCACCCTACTATTTATTATTAGTTTGACAACTCTGTCAAATTATTTAAATACTCTAAGATATAGTTCTCTCTTTCTATGAAAACGGGATAAAAACACTTGCCCTCAAGAGAGAAAACTGGTATTAAATTTAAATCAGATAACTCTGGCAGATTCCTTTACCTACGCACTGCACATGGGAAGCGTTTAATAAAGAGAGGAAGAATGAGAATAAATGCCTGCTGCCAAATGAAGCTGGAGTGTGAGAGAACTAGCAAGGCATATTACACGGACTGAGTCAGGATACTGGGTCCTTTTGTATAGCATAGCCAAAACATGACACTCATTTACCCAAGAGTCATATTTAATTGGAAAATGAGTAGAACTTGCAGATGAAAAGAAAAATTGATTCTGTTACTCTTCTTCCCAGAAAGAAGAAAGGCCTGAAACTATCCAACCAACTTTTGATGCAGTTATATGGAAACAGTTTTTTCTATCTTAGTAAGATTTACGTGACTTGTAGCTTTTTAAATTCAAGCAATACCCCGAACTCTTGCTTTCAAGTGTGTGAGTTAACTGTAAATGTTTTTAAGTCTGGTTTTACTTTGGGATGCATTGAGTAAAATCATGTCAGGAAATACACAAAAACAACATGGAATCAAGGATTCTGACTAGCAAACTGATTAAACATGATTCTTCCTTCTTTGGCAGCAGTTAGAAGAAAAACAAAATGGACATTACATACCCTGAATCTGTGCTGGAACCACAAAGGAGAGCATCTTTGGATCCCTCTAAGTAGTAAACGTACTCTGTTTAGGAAGAATTTGAACAATATAGTATCATAGAGTGTAACTATTATAGTGTGGTACAGCAAGTAAGTCAATAAATATCAACATACATACATGTGTCTGGTGAACTCAATCAATGAACATCTATTCATTTATTATACTTTCATATATGGCCCTCAAATATTTATTGATAACTTCTTATAGGCCAGGGAGTGGATATGATGGTAGACATGATAAACAAGATCACTATTTTTGTGGAGCTTCCCTTTTGTCTAGGTGAAGGGAGAAGTTCGGGATGGAGAGAGACACTGAATAAATAAATAAATGTGGAATCCTATTTATCAGATAGTGATAAACACAGCGGTACCTCTCTTTTCATGAACTCAATTCTGTCCACCATTCTGGTCGCAAACCGAACTGGTCAAGAACCAAATCAAATTTCCTCAGAAGGTCAACATTGAACCTAACCATTGAATTTGATTCAGTTCTCATCTAACTTGGTTTGTGACCAGAATCATGCAAAGAATCGAGTTGGTGAACTGAAGTACCACTGAAGTGTATAGAAAATAAATGAAGCGAATATGATAAGCTGTGGTCTGGGAAGACCTTTCTAAAGGATGACACCTGAATAGGTATCTAGAGCTACAAAGAAGGTAGCCATGCAGAGAGCCTGTTGAAGGGGCATTTGGGTAAAGGAAGAGCAAGAGCAAAGCCTCCATGGCAACCTGACTTTAGTGTGTGGGAGTGTTTTACATATCATGAAAAAGAGTTTGGATTTTAAGTATAATTGAAAGTAATGGACGTAGACAACAGAAATCTCAGACATCGTTAAAATTTTTAAATGTCATGGTGGTTGCTTTGTGCAGTAAACTATAGCAGCATAAGTTCAGAAACAAGGAGACCAACTAAGTGAGTATAGTAAGCAATGCATGCTTACAACTCATAGAACAGGTCTGGATGTGGGGGAACAGGGATGGAAATATGGTGGGGAGGAATTGCTGGTGGAGGACACATGGAGTATGTTCATGGGAAGATGGACAATAGTTGAAGCTCCTAAGATATGGAGGTCAGGAGTAACACCAGGAGCTCTGTTTTAGCTACACCTACTTTGAGATAGTTATTAGGTATGAAATGATATGCTTCAAATAAACAGTTTGACTGGTAGGAGAATCTGAAGACCAGCAGATGGAGTACCAAGGATGGAGTTTCAAGATGGAGTTGTCATTAAGGAGATGGCTTTCAAAGTCATGGGATTTGAGGAATTTGCCCAGAGCTAGGCAAGGGGAATAAAATGGGTGAAGAGGGGACAATGGGGAGGAAGGAGAGGAGGCAAAAGGAAGGAAAGGAGCCCTTGACTGAGTTCCAAAATACTCTAGATGAGGCAGAGTAATCAGCATGGAAGTACTATACATGAACAAAATCTGTTTTCTGAACTTTTACTGTTCTTTCACCTATCAGTATTTATTTTGGAATTTAGGATGTGACAGCAAAACAGGTTCATCTTTTCCACTTTGTATAGTATACATTTTGCTGTTTTCAGCAGTAAAGGGCTTCTGTTCTCTGTCATTCACAATTAACGCTCACTACTGCCACAGGGCAGATCTAACCTTACTCTGTAAATGCATAGAGAGCGGCCAAAACTTTTGTCATTGCCCCCAAATATCCATTCTTTTTAATAAGGACCCAATTTCTTATGTGGCTCAAGTGAAAAGAAAAATGTGATTTTTAGGAGACTTTTAGAGTAGTAGTGGAATTAAGACTTTGAAGACAGATATTCTTGGATTTGAGTTTTGCTTCTATCCTTTGCTACACAAGTGAATTATCTTTGATTCCTAAGTGTCGGCTGCTGCCTCTGAAAAGCGTGGTTAAGAATATGTACTTTAGAGAGTTGTTGAATGAATACCGAGGCTACTGTATGTAAAGAAGTAAAAGTGTTCCACAAATTCTGGACTAGCTGTTGAAAGACAGGTGCTATTATTAATAAACTATTTTTTATTGGTACATATCAGTAATACAAAATAATGAGATTTGTTTTGATATACTGGTACATGCATGTAACAAATTTTGATTATTTTCTCCTTTTATTCCCCCTTGCCTTCCTTCTCTCTCTGATCCCCTTCACTATTTCTGAAAATATATGTTCTCATTTCTCTTTACCTCTGATTTATTTGTTTATTTATGCAATAATTTCTCAACAAATAGACATTAAATTACTGGAATAGTTGACTTCAAAATAATTCTACTTTCAATATCTCAAGAGAAGGGAAAATGGGATGCAAAGAGAAATCAAATTGGTTAATAACATGATCCAAAATGGATTCTGAAAGATGATGAATTGTAACTCATTAATTCCACTATTCGGTATGTACTCAGAATTGAAAACATATGTCCACACAAAAACTTTTACACCAGTGTTTATACTAACATTATTTTTATAGCTAAAGATAGAAAAACCCAAATGTCTATCAACTGTTAAGTTTATAAACAAAATATGATATATGCACAAAATATCATGTTTTTCAGCAATAAAAATATATGACGTACTGATACATTACAACATGGATGAACTCTGAAACATTATGTTAGGTCAAAGAAGCCAGAAACCAAAAGCCAAGTATTGTTTGAGTCCATTATATTAAGTGTACAAAGTAAGTAAATTCAGGGAAAAAGAAAGTAGGTTTGTGTTGGCCAGGGGCTGGAGGTGGGGAAGGAGAAGGGGGAGCAAATTCTAATGGACACTGGGTTTCTTTTGAGAAAAAAGAAAATATTTTGAATTAGATAATGATGATGGTTGTACAAAGTCTGCAAATATGTTGAAGTATTTTAAAAGGTGGAATCCTATAGCACGTGAATTATTTTATCAATAAGTCTATTTTAAAAGACAATTCTGTATAATAACAAAGATTGTGTTTGGTGGTGGGATAAATCCCAACTTCTCAGCAGAATTTATGTCAAGAAACAATAGAAAATTATGAAAATTGATATAACACAAATCTAGAGTTGATATTCACTCCAGTACAGATCATAGGGGAATATTCTATGAATTTTGAGACCAGTAGAGCAAAATATTAAAATATAATTCTATGGGAAGGTCTGTCTGCCCTTGCTCAGAAAGACTACTTGTAGTAACTGCACATGACTTGGGCCTGTGGAGGTAGAGGGTGTGTTTCCCAGCCAAAGGGGGATAAAACAGTTCTGGGGAAACTAGTGTCTGGGATCAGATTGGGGCAGAGTGCCTGCAAGTGACACAGTGCATTCTGCAGGATACAGTCCCAGCAAACAAAATGGCTGCAGATGGAGACAGGAAAAGTTCCAGAAGCAATGAGGAGCAGTACTGTAGCTTTTCCACAAACCTTCTCTATTAAATATGAAACATCAGAAAATGGGAGTAAAGGAACATTTTACTTTAGCCCAATAGAACTATACTGTACAAATGTACACTTGCTACTGGATTTTTAGCTACAAACTACATGAACCTTACTTTTACCTATAGGGAAAATGAAGTGTGGTCAATGAGCATCCAAGCAGATGAGTAATATCAAGAAAAAACCTATAAATTGTATGTTTTTAAACAGAAGGCTACCAGCGAATGTTTTTAATTGACAGTAAATTTTGAAAAACACCTCTGAAAAGGCTTTGCTATAGGAACAAGAACATACTTGGACATGTTCCCCAGTATTCTGTGCAGGTTGTTTTCACCATGATAATTCCTTGCCGGTGCACTTGCTTCATTACTTCCCATGACCTAGCAACCAACTCTTGAGTTCACTTCTTTCTTTGTTCAGTTTCAATCCATGAGTGCACATTAGCATCCCTCAACCTATGCATTTCTAGGGTCCATCTGTTCCATGCTTGCTTCCAAGTAGCTAAATATTGGTGGAGAAATCCTTACAACCAAGGTAGTTGTTACATTTTAATTAAATTATATTCAGTATCAAATTGGCATTCAAAATAATCTCAATTTCTCATTCTTTAAATAAATTGAATTTCTCATTCTCTAGCATGATTATGTATTGCAATCCCTGGGTGGAATTTTTCCTTCCTTTTTCACTCTCAGCCAATGATTCCATCTTATACTTCTCTGGGAAATAAAAACCACTGGGTTTGAATTTAATCATCTCTCAATAACTGTAGCTTCCCCTACTCCCATTTTCTTCCTACTTCCGTAAAAATATCTGTCCATTCTGCTATCTCAAGAGCCTGACTTCTTCCTGACATCTCTGAATTATTTTATATATTACATTCCTGCTTATTCTATCACTGGGAAAAATAGCTATAAAAACCCATTAAAAAATGCTAGGCATTGTCCCACTATTCTGATTCCCTTTACAGTAAAATTTCTTTGAAGAAGTTTTACACATATTATTTCTTCCTCTTTTGACCTCTTATTTGCCTTAATTTGATCTTATGCCCTTATTATTCCCAAACTTTTCTCATGAACATCTCGTTAGACTACATGTTGACTGAACAAGTAGCTAAAATTTCTGCTACACTTCGGTAAATGTATCTGGTATAGTAGAAACTCAGTTGTAACTACTTAGATAACCACTTAACTACTTAGAAACTCAACAACTGCTTAGATAAAGCAAGTAGATTTCTTTGCTGGCTCATTTTTGATCCATTCTGTTTGGTGGGGGCTCCTGTTACGGAGCACATACTTCAGTATCTTAGTATTGTCCTTTCAGTTGCCCTCAATAGTCTCCTTAAAGCACTGTATCCTCTTGAGACCCTCAAATGCTCATGTGCATCAATCGGTTATATATCCAACAATCTTGCTGCTGTTAGAATAATGAAAATATGAAGAGAAAAATCAAGCAACATTCAGTTGACCAGATGTTGAGAATTGGAATTCCACATTTAGACCAAGTAAGTTCATTACAATGGTAACAGAGGGAGGCAACAATGTCCAAGGTTTCCATTAATTTCTCAAAATTGAAGGGTGATCAAAAGGAGGGAATTGTTCAATTAAATTTGGCCTCAACCTGGCTCCATACGTAGGGAAGTGCAACCTAACTTAGTATGAATATAAGTAAACTACAATTTATTAGTATACTCTTGTAACCAATAGCTGAGTCTCAGTCAGCCACAGTACCTGAATTCCAGCCAATCACAGGCTGCCAATTGGCCAGACTATGTCTATCAAGTAAATGCTGAGCTATAACCAATCAAGCCATTTCCACAGGTCAATTCCTTTTTCTGTCTATAAATACTGCTTGCTTACATTGCTGGGTGGAACGCTCTGATCTGAATTTCTGGTTCCAAATGCTGACTGATTCATGATCCATTCTATGCGCAAATAAACTTGGCTAAATTTAATTTGTCTAAAGCTTTTCTTTTAACAAAGGATTTAAAAAATTCTAATTACAAATGAAGAATGAGATCAAGGCTTAGAATAAAAGCAATGATAGTGATACTAGCGTGACAAAGTTTAATTGACTGAGTGTGGTGTTTCCATGCCTGTAATACCAGATACTGAAGAGGCTGAAGGAGAAAATTTGAGGCTATCCTGGGCAAAATAGAAAGACTCTGCTAAAAATAAAATAAAAAGGGATGAAATAATTCCGTTGTAGAGTGCTTACCTAGTATGCACGAGGCCTGGATTTAATCTCCATACCCCCCCCAAAAAAGAGTGAAATTTAAGTAAATGTTATAATAAATTTTAAAAATTGAATGTAAATGTGAACAATTATCTATAAGATAATTTTACATTACATAAATTAAGAAATTAAATTCTCTGGAAATTTAAAATAGAATTCAAGATCATATTCATAAAAATCAGAAACTAGAAAGGTAGGTAAAGATAAAGAAGAAAGAAAAATCCTAAATTCCTAAACAATGGTGGCAATAAAGGAACATATATTAAATATTTTACTTGAAAGCCTTTAGTTTTCTTGTTTTAAACTACTATTATTTTTTACCTTCCTTATTTACAGCCTTTTACTATATTGGCTACGTTTTATTTGTTTATGTTTTGCTGGAGATCAGGAAAAGACACATATTAAAAAAATAAAAATCTATGTAGTATTTGTTATCTAAGGAGAATCCTGGCCTGTGCACCCTGAGATCCTGCATATGGCATTTGAAAGGAGTCTTAATTGCCACTTCACCCAGGATCAAATTTATTATTAAGGTTTGTGTGTTCATGTGGACAACATCATATAGACAAATCCAAGTGTTAGACAGAAAATACAATCTTGATGTCATTTTCACCTAACATTGCACAGCTCCCATGAAAGACACCGCACTCAGGGATGAATGTTTAGACAACATGTAGTTAGTTCATAATTCATGTAAGATATTCTAAAGTATACTTCTGAATAAACCAGACTGCTCGGACTCTGTGGAGATCATCTGTTGTAACTACAGAACTCAGAGTATTGAATTTAACTTTGATGGGAGGCCATCAGCCTATACTGAGGTAAGCTGCTGAAACAGCTACGGAACTTATCACTGGTTATAAGGACAGCACTGATAAAGTAAACTGTTTTAATTTATACAAATCTATAGAAATAGTATTGAGACAGATATTTTAATGTTATCATTATATTACTCGTTTTACTATAAGATGTTATAAGTATAGCCTAGGCATAAAAACATAATTATGTTTTCATTAAATAAACATGTCACATGATAAACTGTGCATTATATAATAAGCCATAACCTATGAAAAATATATCATAGTGAAATATAATGGAGAATATCATTAATTAATAGTGACACTTATTTCCCTAGAACCACTTAAATCTTTTTTATTTTTCAGAAATTGTAAACTTGTGGCTATCTCATGTTCCCGTTGACAGAACTGCTAGAAAACAAAGACCTGAAAAAGTTATAAAAAAAATTTATAACTGATATAAATCCATACTGTAGTAACTTTCTATATATCTGAACAGCTTTGGAATAATTAAAATGAACGAACATTTTATTGTTAAAGAGACCAATGCTATCAGTGTTATTTCGACCCATTATTAACAACGACAGGGGCATTCTTACTTTTCAACTCTTCTTCATTCTCAAAGTTATCCAGTATGTTGATAGCTGTTTCATTATTGGCAAGTTCATCCTGCACACATTTGTGCTTCAGGTTGCCCATGAAGAGCTGCAGGCCTATCAGTGCGAACACGCTCAGACAGAACACAGTCAGGATCATGACGTCCGAGAGCTTTTTCACCGACTGGATCAGCGCGCCCACAATGGTCTTCAGGCCTGCAAAGCGAGAGTAGAGGTGTTCATAAAGACATAAAGCCCCAAGTGAGATACAGAAGCAAAGCACAGGCTTTCCTAGATGTGCATGCATCACGTCAGTTCAATGACCCTAAGTAATCTAGCTCAAAAGCAGTTAGAAGTTGAAAAGAGTGGATTTGCCATTTCATATGCACAGTGTTTTCATATGTTAAAGCAAATTTCCAAAAAATATTCAACCTCTCAATGAATAATTGGGTTGCTCAAACTATATTCACAGTCATAACATAATTTTATAACTTTCAATTCAATAAATACTTCTCAAACAAACCATCTCTTTGTAATGCTACCACAATAAATAAGAGTCTGAATTGCAGCACATAATGACAATTTAGAATGAACTCACTTTCAAATAAGAAATGGTTTGTTGAGAGAGATATAAAATGTGTCATGCAATACCCCCATGCTGATAATTCTTATTTATTTTCTTAACCATGTGAAAAACATCTAAAATTAGTTGAAATTTTTCTTCCTGGAGATGCAGAGAGAAAATGAGTCTTTAGTCAGGAAGGAAAATTTCAAGTGGAGATGTGAGCCATGTGGTCATCTTCATCCTTCAAGATCCATGCAACCGATTAAACTCAAAAGCTGACTTTTAATACCAATGGTAAAAAAATAGAATCAAATTCAATTAAAGTTGCTAGGAGAGTTTGCTTTATTGTCTTTCCTTCAAAAGATCAAAGTCAGCCCTTGTGTTTAACCCCACTCTCACCTGGGATGACCGATATAGTTTTCAGTGCTCGGAGAACTCTGAATGTTCTCAACGCTGAGACATTGCCCAGGTCCACAAACTCTGTGACATATCTGTAATGGGGAGTTTATACACAAACACAGTGACAACACACACACAAACAAAGGACAACACCCAAACAGTTGGAGTTACAAGTGGCCTAGTGCTCCACACCAGTCACTTCTTACCTGGGATTACAGAAATAGTTTTCAAAGCTCTCAAGACTCTGAAAGTTCGAAGAGCTGAAACATTGCCTAGGTTTACAAATTCTGTTAAATACCTGTAGAATTAAACCAGAGTTATTCAGAATTTAGATAGAGTCTATTATACTTACCTGCGCCTTTAGTCGTGGTATTTTCTGGTTTGGAATGCTTTTGTAAAATATATAATTTTGCAGGTCTTTTTTTCTAGCACAATTAATTTATACTAATTTGCCTTGATTTGATACATTTGATGCAAAAAAATACACATAGTATATTATTCATGCAGTTTATACACTCAAATGCTTAAATAATTAAATGCTGTAATCATTAGCCCACCAACATTATGGTAATGTGGAATTTTAGTATTTTAAAACACCCTGAGAAATGTATGCTAAGTGAAAGAAGCCAGGCACAAAGAAATGCTATAATACTGCATGATTTTACTCGTATGAAATGTCCAGAACAGGCAAATTCATACTGAAAAAAAAAAAAAAAAACAACATAAATGAGTAGTTTTGAAAGGGCTTGGGGAAGAAAAAAAAGGGAAGTAACCATAATTGGCTACTGCAGCCCTATTTTAGGGTGATAAAAATGTTCTCAATTTAGATAGTGGTGGTGAGGGGCTGAGGGTTTAGCTCAGTGGTTAGAGTGCTTGCCTCACAAACACAAGGCCCTGAGTTCAATCCCTGGCAGCAAAAAAAAAAAAAAAAAAAAAAAAAAAAAAAAAAAAAAAAAAAAAAAAAAAAAAAAAAAAAAAAAAAAAAAAAAAAAAAAAGATAGTGGTGGTGGTTTTCCAACTTTGTGAATAGACACTAAAAAATTATTCTATACTTTAAAAAGGTGAACGTCATGGTATGTGAATTCTATCAACAGGAAAAAAAAAAAAAGATCCGTAAGAAAAGCAATTTTGGCCCAATGTCTTCTTACGAGCAAGAAGCAGACAGACTGCAGCCTCATGTGTGACCTGGAAAGAGGGAGTCTGATGGACAAGGAGATGCACAGGGCAGAGGGAATCAGACACCAGAAAGCTCAAGAACCTTTTGAATTGTCTGAAGACTCCAATGAACATGGATGGCTTTATAATTCAAAATGATAAAAGGTAAACGTTATATCTAAGTTTAACATTAAAAATAAGTGTTTTTGACAAATACACTGGAAAAAGAGTAACAAGTTAAATTTATCATTTAATGTAATAATTTTGCCTTGAAAACAAGCCGGGAATGTACATGCAGTGTTCCCACAAGGCATTAACTTTAGATCTGGTAAGTAGTAATGACTTCTATAAAAATGTTACCTTTATATTTTAACATACTCTTTAGCCCTTGAATAGATTAAAAAAAGATTTAAAAAAGAGCACTCTACTTCTGATGAAAGGCCTAAGGGGTATTTGGTGTGTGTGTGCTCATAAATATTTTTTTCAAGTAAGATGTTAGTGAATGTGTGAATCTAATCAGCACTACAGAGATGATTCTCTCAATCATCCTGCGTGTGGAGGAAGGTGACTGGTCTTGATGTGACAGCCTTCTGAAAAAATGTAATACTTGCCTATCAATGATTAACTTCCACTTTTTTTTTTTTTTTTGGTGCCCGGGATTGAACTTAGGGCCTTGTGCTTGCAAGGAGAGCCCTCTAACCACTGAGCTAAATCTCCAAACTTCCACTTTTCTTGAAATTCAACCATTATGTACAGAAAAAAATATCAGACCCCAAGGTTGTTCTTACTAGAGTACTGTGGAACTTAAGATTCTCATGAATTTTCGCTTCAAAAAGTGGAGAGTACTTACGCAAAAACAATCACGACAAAGTCCAGCCAGTTCCACGGGTCCCGAAGGAAAGTGAATTCTCCTACACAGAAGCCTCTTGCAAGGATTTTTATAAGTGATTCGAAGGTGTATATTCCAGTAAAAGTGTACCTGAATACAAGGTTCCATTGGAATGTTAGACATGAAAAGAATATCGCCTCATGTAAATCTTTATAACTTATTTTCTGTGATTAACAAAGGAAGGTATCTATTTGAGGATGCTGTATTTTACTTTAAAATACAATGAAGGGTTTTCCAGAAAAATCTTAAAATGTACATATCAGAAACACTCCCAGAAAGTAGAGGTATTAGAAATAATTAATGTCATAGGTATTAAATCTGCCTGGAAAATTGTTAGATTGTGTCTATCAAAAATATACACAAAAGAGATTTGTAACATGCTTAAGAACAAGGTAGAGGATCTGATGGGTTTATTCTTCTAGACGACTTAGCAGCATCTAATTATTCTAAACTACTGTTAGTGATATAATTCTATAGAGTAGGGAAAAAAGCTGAAAGAAAAGCAATTATACAACCTGAGAAAATAAACACCACAATTTTTATAGATGTCATTAACTTCCTGGTATGAATAGGAAGGGATGAAAATGATAATCTAGCTATATTAAAATATACTTTTGTCCACTTACTCTACATTTTTGGTCCATTCCGGAGGGCTACTCATCGTCATAAATATGCAGTTTGTCAGAATAGTGCACATGATAAGCATGCTGAACAAAGTGGTTTAGAATCAAGGAATATAATAAAGAGACCATAACAAGAACTTCAAGTATTTGATAATGACTTTTGTTGAAATGCTAACAACGTTTCCTTAGAAAATAATCTAAACGAGCTTCTAGATTACTTCTTTTGGCACTTTGAACAAAACAGTACTAAATAAACACAATGGATCCTAAAATTCCAATAATGCCATTCTCTTAACCACTTCTGAGATTTAGATGAACTTATGTTGAAATGGATGTTGCTTCAAGATGCAAAAAGACTAATATTTATATTTGAAAACGATAGCAAAAACAATACTTTAAAGGACTATTTCAAATAAGCACTTTGGAAAGGATATGAGTGTACCAAAATCTTAATAGATATTCTTCTTAGAGGACTGAAAGGAGATAGTATGTACAAAGCAGGTGTTGCATTGAAACGGAAGATTGCTTTCCCTTTGTTCAATACTATGAAAGTCTGTGGGAGATAAAAGAAAACAGTATGAAGTTGAGAATCCTAAATTCCTGTCTAGCCCATCACATGTACACTTCACCTCTCCTTTGGGTAGTGTGATAAGGAAATGGTGCTGTAAGGACATGGCAGTGTGGCTCTTCTGCCACTTGGCAGCTATCCGTGACAAGCTGGCCAATCAACTGAAGTCCATTTCTGTTCAATAAATTAAGGGTTGAGCTATTTATAAGTATGCATTGCTTAGGGCATCACACATTTTCATATTTCTTCAACAGTAACAATAACAATAACATGTGGCCACTGAAATCAGTATAAAATACAATTTCATTTCCTCTTCCATTTCACTGCATTTTAAATCAGTCAGATAAAAACGAGCTATACCTGATTTTTGCCATTACGTCTTGACAATCATTGTTAAAAGCAAATGAATTTTCAAAAAAAATTCTCATAGATTTAAAGAATGTCAGAGTTGGAACAATACTTCCAACCACTAAGTCAATTTCCCTATATTAGTTTTAATACCAATAGTACTAAAATAAGAAAAAAAGAATTTGCTTGCTACTATCCACAGTAAATTTTAAAATAATTTGAGTGAAATAAAGCATTCTTAAAGCAGTTTATTGTGGCCATTTCATAATGAGCATCATTCCCATCCTTGGTACTTAGTTAAGAAATCAAAAGAACAAACATATAGCAACAAGCACAGAACATTAAAAAGAATTAAGAGCACTGGCTTAAAAATCATGAAGACCATGTTTAAATCCCTGCCGAGTGTCAGGAGAATTACTTGTGTCACTTAGAAGGCACTGACTTGGTATTTTTGTTGTTTCGTTTAATCTTTCTTTTACCAAAGTTTATGAGTAGGCTTCTGGCAATCCACATTTTTCTCCAATTGGGGAGGTGAGTCCATGAATCTAGCTTTTTACTGGTAGATAGCGATAGCAGTGTTTACTCAGGAAAACAAGAAGAGACTGGAATCTATTATTTTTGAGCCCCGTTCATTTTCCTGTGCCCTTTCACTACAACACTTACATCTAAACAACATTTGATATAAAATTTATATTTATGTTAAAAATTAGTTTTAAAATTAATATCTCATCCATCTATACAACAATTTTCTTCTTAAATCTCAGTAAACTGAGTTTTTAAAATTTCACTCATAAAGCCAGGCACAGTGGTGTACATCTGTAGGAGATTAAGGCAGAAGTATAGCCAGCTGAGTCCCACCTGGCAAATTAGCGAAATCCTGTCTCAAAAAAAAAAAAAGTGCTGTGAGATAGCTCAGTGTGAATGTCCCCAGTTCAATCCCCAGCACTGCACAAAAATCACTCATCTACTCTTTCTATAAATGCTGTAAATATATAGTGAGTAATTTTGTCACAAGTTATGAAAGGAATCTAAACGAGCAAGAAAGTTGCAATGCTATTATGCAGGCTTGACAAATACAAGTTAGCTTGCACTTGAAACTTTAAAAATTGAAAAGACTTTCATATTTTAAAATTTGGGTTAGCAATTTTGATTCTCATTAAAAACTTTTCAAGAGGTTTTGAATCTTCACACACATAGGATTAATTATAAGCAACAAACATTGGTATAGCTGTACATTGGGGATATCCATGTAATCCTAGCCATAAAGGCAGAGCAGTATAATCAATATTCTAAAAGAGATCAAATTAGAATGCCAATGTCACAAACCATTTTAATGAAAAGATAGGAAAAGTACATATTCTGAATATACTATAGATGCATTTAAATTAACATTATGGTCATGATTGGATTTTCACTAATTTCCACTTACTTTGTCTAAAATATCTTTTGTGTAGAAGGGAACCAAGGGGAACATACCAGGGAAGTCCCAAGAACTCACTTTTTTGTCCGCATAATAGGGGTCCAGGTCCTCCAGGGGCTCGGACACCATCTCTGGAGGAATGTCTCCGTAGATGAAGGGCAATTGTTTGCCGGCTTCCAAGTCCCTGCTGGGCTTTGGGCCTTCTTCGGCATCATCTTTCTTTTCTTCTTTGGGTTCTTGTGCTTTTCTTTCAGCAATGCGCTGCTCAATGTGGGCAAGAGACTGTTTTGTGAAGTGGACGAAGCTCTGAGGTCCCGGGGGAGGCAACATTGCCATCTTTTCATCCTGTATATTTTAGCTCCTTTTCAGCTCCTTACATAAGCGGCCTGGGCAGGG